>SNQN01001837.1:15937-33457 GCA_008642245.1 Bassia scoparia
TTAGATATTTTAAATTTGTGGGTCAAACACAATTTATTGTAATTGAGGTAATTATAATGTGAATTTATTGTGATTGATTTTTTATTACGACAAGTTTTTTAAAATGTAATTGAGGTATTGTAATTTGATTTTTATGTTGTCAAGTTTTGAAATGTATGAAATAATATAGAGTAATTTGTTGTGACAAAGGATAGTATATGTAATTTGAAGGGACACCATTGTTCCCCTTCACTTATGTATGAGATATCATTATATTTTTACTAATATACAATTATAATAATAATAATGATATAAATTTACATGACAAATGTGAAATGTACCAACAACACAGTCAAAAAAAAAAAAAAAGAGATGAGAATTTTGACAATATACATTAACTTATAATATAAATGAGAATTATGAATTTAGGTCCAAAAAATTGAGAATTAATTGTTAGTCTAATTGAGTGTTTATACAAAGAAACTACGAGTACTATGTACCCGTATTAAGTTTTTCATTATATTGTTTGAAAATTGCTTTACTATATTTATGTCACTTTTTTAGGCATAAATTATTTCCCCTTTCTCACATAATTATTGGTTATTTTCTTTGACAATAATAATGTTAAAGTTCCTCTTTAGTTGTAAGTTGTAACAACTATATAATTTTAATTAGGAAGGAGTTAACATTTTAAATAAGTAAATTTTTAAGGCATAATAGTCATATCCAAGGGGACACCATTGCTCTCCTTTGGCTTATAATAGAGATTGTTATTTTTCTTTGACAATAATAATGTTAAAGTTTCCTCTTTAGTTGTAAGTTGTAACACATATATTAATTTTTAATTAGGAAGGAGTTAAACCATTTTAAATAAGTAAATTTTTAAGGGCTAATAGTCTATTCCAAGGGGACACCATTGCTCCTCCTTTGGCTTATATAATAGAAGATTTAGTTAGAATTTGCACGTGATAGTATAATTTAGTTAGAATTTGGAAATTGATACTTTATCTCTCCCATTCTTCTACGGAGTACACAATCTCTTTTTAACGGTTCATTCTTCAATTTATCTTCCTAGTAAAGCAGAGTTAATGAGCATATCCATAAAGCATCCATTAGCATGTCGTTAAATAAAATAAAAGATGAAAAATTTAACGTAATTGTTTGGGAGGAAAAAAAATTATGCATTGATCGATGCATAAATGATTATTTAAGGTATTTAATTTCCATTATAGCTTGTTATATGAGTCTTTAGTCTTTTTTTTTTACAAATTATAGTGATGTTATTTAGATTTTTCCGACAACAATTTCAAATACCGATAATGCATCTCTTCTTTCGTTTTTCTTTCGTATTTAGAAGTTAATGAGCAATATCCATAAAGACATCCATTAGCAATGTCGTTAAATAAAATAAAAGATGAAAAATAGACGGTAATTTATTTGGAAGGAAAAATTATGCATTGATCGATGCATTAAATGATTATTTAAGTATTTAATTTCCATTTTAGCTTATTTTATGTGTCTTTAGTCTTTTTTCACAAATTTTATTACAATTATAGTGATAGGTATTAGATTTTTCCGGCATAAATTTCAAAGTACACTATAAGCATCTCCTTCTTCGTTTTTTTTTAGAATGATATTTCAACGGAAAGTCTTATTGCAAAATATTTCGCCGGGAAAAAATTTTTTTTAGGCCTGTTAATATTAACTTTTTTCAATTCAGTTCAGTTCTTAACCCATTTTCTCTCTCATAAAATATTTAATTCAGTTCAGTTCAACTCCATTCAGTTCAGTTGATTTCAGTTATTATAAACAGGCCCTTAGTTCATGACTAGCATTAGTATCTTATCTTGCTACAAAATGAGCTACTACCGTAATTCCTCCGCTTAACATGGTAACCATAAAATCGTCGAAAGAGATTGCTAATATAAAAATCCTCATAAACCATGATACAAAATGCAGACAAAAAAAATAAATTATACTAATATATACTCCTTCCTTATTTGGTAATATTATCTTCTATCTCTCTCATTCACATGGCCCCTCACTTTATTTCTCCTCTCTTTTTCCCTTGATATATGATATATGTATGATCACTTGTAACAATTCATAAAGCAAGAGGCCAATAGTTCACAAATTGATGATCAGCAACCTTAGTCATTTCAGAAACCTCTTCCATTGATACAAACCGTCCTTTCTCATTGAACTGTTGCAGCGACTCCTATAGCCACTGAAATCAGTCGTCCATCAAATCAACCTCAGGCACCTCGGTGCCTTTTTTCTGATGGCATGCAAAAAGTTAAGGTGCTCCAAGAAAGCTAGACCATGGTGCATCCATCATATCTGTAAGATTATGTTACAGCATATAGAGGACCATTCTAAGTTTTCTAACTTACACAAGTCAGTCAATTCATGAAGCAATAGCTTCAGAGATTAAGTGATGTACTTATGCGTTCGTCTACAGTTTTTCAGTTTGGACACCATCCCTGCCAGCCACTCGGGTGCAAACCTCACAATGCCCTCTGGGCAAAGGCTTCCCCCTGTACAATATCCTCATAGACTCAGAAAGATATTAATGCACCTCGTCGTTTTACTTATGATTTTCAAGGAATGGGAAAATAAATCATCAAAACTTAAGATTTTATGGAGTGACTCAGCAACTGGGTGTCACCCTTTCCTACATCCCGGCACCACGGGATATTTCTTGCTCATTTTTGCTCCCTTCGGCAAACATGCACAGGTCAAGCATACCCCTTGAACCATTGTCGAATTCCACAATAACATAAGCATTGTCAATTATGTCAGGTACCTGTTTCCAAGAGAACAGCATGTCATGGCCTCCTCAATGCAATTGTAATTTGACCAAACACAATTTTACAAAATGACTAGCAGAGACCAGAGAATTAGGACCTGGAAAATAGATGAGCACCTTTTTAAGGTTCAAGTCTCAAAACAGAAACACGTAACACGGAAAAACTAACCAATTTCTATCCCACGCCTTTTCTAAATGACATAAATTGAGACAGTAGCTTAACTTAATCGGTTCTTTAAAGTCATGCTATGCAAAATCACATTTTTTTTATCTTGTAATTAATAATAATACTTTCTCAAGCGATTACAGTAAGCAAGTGATTACCTTTCCATCATAAACTTCGTCCTTGTGATTAACATCCATGGCACCAGAGGCCATCACACGAATAGGATTTGCACCTGCAAACAATCTCATGAGATCAAAAAAATGACAGCATTTCTCCACTAGAGTCCCTCCAGTGTTAGCATTGAATCGATTCCAGTTGTTGACCTATATATGGTCAAAAAATTAGGATAACAAAGATCAACAAGGGTTCCATTGAGTGTTCATTGAGATTGAAGCAACGCTAACCTTAACCAAGAAAGGAAATCTGTGCTCTCTAATTGCCACCATTCTAATTGGACCCACTTCTCCACCCTTGACTATTTTTATGAGCTTTGCCACTGGCGGCATGTATCTGTACTCTAGGCCAACTTGCACCATTATATCCGGTCTTTTCTTGGAAGCATTGACCACCTGGTCATTTAAGCTAGATTAAGAAAGATTTATGATTTGGGCAGTATCCTTCATTACTGACACAAAATTTCTAGCGATACCCATGGGTAATATCCATGTTCACACAAACCAAATGTGGGTATGGGTACAGAATGTTTGTCAGGCTGTCATTTTAGACTCAAATGTTGGTACCCATATCCAGATTCAGAGTGAGAAACATCATAAGACATATATTCACACAATCATACCCCAAGGAGAGTCAAGTAACATGGGAATCAATGCAATGACTTAAGCATCAAACACATCATCATATATATATATATATATTAAATTAGCATTGCAAGTTCTCCATTCGTTATCAATTTGCATTAGCAATATGATGATTTTGCAAAAATAACTCCACATACAGTGTATGTCAGCTGGACAATGGACTAGGATCAGAGTCATCAGACATAAGCCTGGACCCCAAGAGTCAAAATGTTGCAGCAAGACATCTTAAACAAAATTGAAAATTCCACTTGTTTCATTTTAGCTACTAGTGTTTGGTTATCATATTTTCTTCAATGATGAAGATACAGACAGTTGGAACAAGAAATCCACTGTAAGAACTTGTAACTATGCATTTCACCACCAATTAATGTTGTACTCCCTGTGTTTTTTTTAGTTGTTCCACTTTTGATTTTGGGATGTTTTCAAATAGTTGTTTAAAAAAACTCTTTTTTACTTTTTATTTGTTTTATTTACTCTAACATTAATGAATTACTCCTTTCTAAATTCAACCTTCATTACTTTACCCAATTTATTCACCCAAAATTACTTTTTCCCAAAAAATTTCATTGACACATTCACTCTTTTACCTAACTTACTAAACTATTTTATCTAACTCAATCAACTCTTAAATACCATGCAAAAATGGTATGGAACATATAAAAAAAACGAAGGGAGTATAATTGTACAGTGATAATTTCACACCAATGTTATGCAAGCTGATAGGGTAAGAATCCAGTATGGCACATATCAAAGTGTTGGAAAATGGAAAACTCTGGTATATGTCACACTGTATTTGATTATTGTGTCATCTTATATTAATCTGTACGGTAAAATGGGGGAAGAATTCAAACTCAAGTTGTTTGGTTATATATTGGTGAGAGTGCGCAGCTGCTTCTATATTCTATCTCTATACGTCGTTTGCCCAGCGCGACAAACGCGAGATGGTGGATTATAATAGACAACGCAGCCTTTCGACAAGAGTTTATATCTTGTCTATATTTATGCTTCATCTATGGGTTAAAGTTGTGATTCAAAATGCTAATTTAGATGCGGCCTGGTGATGATGAGGAAAGTATAGAAATCTATCTAGGCGAAGTCAATCAATCACAAATTACAGTGCACAAACAATTGACAATCAAATTAATATATGTAGAATTGTAGACTGAAGAAGAATTGCATTGAAAATAGTACCTCTTTGCAATGAGCAACAGTAGTGCAAAGGGGCTTTTCAACAAGAACATTATGAGGCTTAGGATGAGCAATAATATCCATAAGAATGCTATAATGATCATGTTTGGCGACGACACAATCACCACATCACACAGCCTGTCCAACATCTCCTTGTGCCTGAAAACGCCTTGCATCCAAACACGCCCCAATCAAAAACCATCATGATTAATTAAGTTGAATTAAATTGAGAAGAAGAAGAGATACTTACTGAAGTGGCCAGTTAAGGAGGGGCGAGATCGCGGCGGAGGAGGAAGAAGGGGTGAAGATCGGCGGCGCAGACGACGGAGCACCGTGATGACGGGGTGGTAGAGGTTGATAAGTGTTCTCTTCCCATCATTCCCACTCCTATTATACCATACTTGAGTGTTGTCGTTTTATCTTCTTCCGTTTTGATGTTGTCGCCATTACTGTGAGTGAATGAGTCAGTGAATTTTATTAATGGAATTCAATCATTCAGTCCAGTTTAAAGTTTAATCTGCCTGCTAGTCAAGTCAATGCCGCCACACACAAGTCCGATAGGGGATTAGCTGTAAATCCTGTGATTAAGAGTGTCAATGAGTCGAGCCGAGCCGCTCGTAGAACTTAAATCAGCTTCGAATATATTTAAACGCTAATACAATTCGAAAACGTAACAATTTAATACTTTTTAAAACACATACTACTTGATAACTATGAATTTTCTTTGGGTTTTCTACATGTAGCCATCAATTTTTACGAATTCTATTTGGTAGTCATATGTTTTGGAATACTATTCGAAGTCCAGTTTTACTAGAATCGAAGTCCACTTTTCGACGGTGAACTTCCGAATATGCCCCTCCACGAGCCAAATAAAAAAAAAAAAGGGTTTGGACGCCTCCCATGGGCGTCCCTTCATGGGTTGGACGCCTCCCATGGCGTCCGTCCATGGGGGACGCCTATGGGAGGCGTCCAACCCATGGACTGGACGCCCATGGAGGCGTCCAATTCAAGACTTAAAAAAAAAAGTCCAAATCCCACCAAAAGCTTGGACGCCTTGCCTAGGCGTCCCACCCATGGGTTGGACGCCTTAGCCATCACAGCCTAGGTGGGACGCCTAGGCAAGGCGTCGTGGGAGGTAGGAGGGGAGAAGAGGAGCATATTCGGAAGTTCACACGAAATGTGGACTTGTTCTAGTAAAATGGACTTTGTTTGCAACTCAGTATGTTTTTTTTTATTCTAAGTTGTAGCCATCAATTAACCTGAGTTATTAAATATAACCACTTTACACTAATTCTCCTTTAAAACTATAGAATTTACTAAATACCCTTATTAATAAAAAAATTTATTAAAATCTGAGTAATTATCCCCCATTCTAACCCCCCCCCCCACTCTCTTTCTTCAAACTACAGTATCAATCATCAGCATTATCAACCCACAAAGGCCATAAGTCCATAACCACCACCAGACCCACCCCCCCTCTTAGCGCCGCCACCAACCCAGACCCACCCTCACCCCTAACGACCCTGTAGCAACACCCGATCCCCACGCACCACCCCTCTTCTCTCCAACGAACTACAGCCGCACCTCCCACCTAATCCGCCGCACTTGCCCGTCTGAAATGAAGCCTCTTCTTCTAGCCATTTGAACAACAAAAAAAAACGAAGGTTCGAATCTCCTCTGAACTACAACGATGCTGCACCACGCGCCATCGCCACTGCAGACCATGCCATCGCCATCGCACCACCATCAATCCTCCACTGCTGCCCTTGATTTGAAAACAATAAGGGAGAGGAGAGAGAAAATTGGGCTTGTGATTGTTAGGGTTCGAAATAGGGTTTGGCATCGTGTGTGATGGTGGTGCGGTGGTGATGGCCGGCTGCAGAGAATAGGGTTGCGTTGTGGTCGTGGGGCCTGCGGTGCAAAGGTGGTCGTATCTTGGGTTAGGTCGATGGTATTGTTTGTGGGTGGAGGTGGGTAGTGGTGGTCGTGGTTTTGGTTGAGTTGGGTTCGGCTGTTAGGGTGAGGTGGGTGACTGGTGGTGGAGTGGGTTCAGCTCGTCAGGGGTGAGGGTGCCGAAGAGCTAGGAGGTGGGGTAACGGTGGTTGATGAATGATATGATTGATGGTTTGAAGAGAGAGGGGGGTTAGAGGGGGATTAATTAGATTAGGAATATTTGTTTTCATTTTTTTGTTTTTAATAAGGGTATTTCAGTAAATTTCATTAGTTTTTAGGGAGAATTAGTGTAAGGTGGTTATATTTAACAATTCATGTAAAATTGGTGGCTACCAAATAGAATAAAAAAAATACATGGCTACCAAATAGAATTTGTAAAAGTTGATGGCTACCATATAGAAAAACCCATTTTCTTTTTTGTTAGTCTTATTTCGAGCTTGTTCGCGATTTTTCAAGTGAAACATAAGTGAGATTTGACTCGTGAAAATTTTGAGTCAAGCGCGAGTAGACTTGACTCACTAACACCCTTAACTGCGACTTTGTTATAGACACACCCAAACTTTTTAGTATTTGAAAAATTGTGGTCAGTAACAATTTAAAAATTCAACATTTAGATTTTATCTAAAATTAGGAACTATACATAATGACAAAATATGTTTTCAATTGAATTTAAATGGATATTCTAATTTCAATCATTCAGTTGTGTAAAGTTCGTTTGGATTTTTTCGCTGGTCTGATCTGAATTAGTGAATTTCTTTGATTTTATGTTATTTGAACTTATTGTGGTTCTTTTTGTTCTTAAAATTTGATAATATGATCTGAAATTTTCAGTCTTATATGTTTTAATATAAATTTTTCTTATTTGGTCTGATATGAATGGAATTTTTATGATCCGAACCAAACTCTTTTAAATAAGTATTAGAATACTGAAATAAGTTGTGTTTAAATAAGTTGAACTGTCTCAGTCCAATTTTAAGTGGTCAAGTCAAGATGGGATTAGCCATATCCATTATTCGTTCTAACTTTTTTTAAATCCTTTTAAAAAATTGAAAATACTGTAGCCAAGTAATAAGTTTAATTAAGTTCTGCCAAAATAGAAATAATAGGAATTAAAATATGTAGTAAAACACATTCTATAAGAACTTTACATTGAAACTAATATCTCATGTTAAAGAGGTATCTATTGTTGAATGGAGTAGATTGTGTGTATAATGCCTAAATCATCGAGGCTTAGTTATATAGCAAGTTACCCCATTAGTACAAGAAGCTAGAAAACAATAATGAGTATGCCACCACGTAATGACACTAATATGCATAAACATATGCATCACTATAAGAACAAATAAACATGAGAGTTGTCTCACATAAGACACGTTGCATCATAGCATCATTGAAAACTATATGACATGACTACATGAGTCCACATGACATACTACATGAATCCATTAAACATGAGAGAACATACACACATCAAAATACCTTTTTTTTTTTTTTTTTACTTGCATTACTTTCTATTTAGGCAAGTTTCAATTTAGTTGCATCATTTCATTTTGAGAAATCAATTCTCTCCATTTTTCTTTAATCACATGACATCCATTGATTTTATCTATAGTACATAATATTATTCTCCAAAAGTTGCATAAGAAAAGTGGTGCGAGTGTGAATACATAACAAAGGTGGACACGACACTAGTTGAGTCCGACCCAACACAAGTCCATTGCTGATAAAACTTGAATAGGCCGTGAGCCGTGGATGAACTACATTTAGAAACCCTAGTACAAGTTTAACACAAACATTTAGTCTGATTGGACACCCACATTAAAATAGATGAAATATAATTGAAACATCATAGTACAAGTTTGACATAATTCTTGTGTCAAGTTATGCACATGTTTCATTTWAAAAACTTGACACGWGCCKTTGCCCCGTATAGACAAAGGGTCGAGGCCKGCAAGTTTGACATACGGGCCATCCTCACATTGAAATGAAGAATTCTTAATCCCAAATTTTAATTTGAAGAGTGTTTAACACTAAGATTAGTGCAACAAGTATAGAATTAGAATTTAGAATCACTCAATCACTCATTTGTCTTGACCACCAAGACAAGAACAGAAACACACCCCTCTTCTTCTAAGTATATATATAGTCCTGAAGCAAGACCTCTTACACTTCAGCATTCATCATGATTTTCGAACTAAAAACTATTTGAAAACAAAACCAAACAATATCCAAAATAAATTTAGGGTTAATCGGAAGATTTTCCAGCATTCAATCATCTCTTCTCAATTTTCTAGTTTCAATTGTTTCTTCAATCTCGTCACTTCAATTCCTCTTTTCGTCAAAACTCCATTCTTTCCTTTCTCTGCAAAAAGCTCTCTCAAACAATGGGCCAAACAGCAGCAAACTCTAATGGTTTCTCTCTTTTCTTGCTAATATCATTCTGTAATTGGAATACATGAGTTGAAATGATTTTTAATTCTTGTTTTTTTTTTGGCAGGAATACGTTCTTGTTGCCGGCGCAACTGTAGCTACCATATTATGCTCGGTTGCTCTTCATGCTCGTCGTTCTTTTACGATGACGAAAGGTAACACATCATTCATTCATTCAAATATTCATATGATTATATGTTTCATGTTTCGCTAATTCGATTATAGTATTCTAATTTCGTTGCTTTTGCTATTAAATTAATTGATTGTTATGTATTTATATCCTCCTATTCATTTTCTAACATGTAATGATGAATGGTAAACTATTGAAGATACTTGTTCTTTATAATTATGATTGATTTGTTATTAAGGTGTTCCGAAATGTTGTTCCGTTGTGTGCTTGTTTTGTTGTCATGATTACTGTTGCATAATCTCGCGCATTGCTTTATCTTATTTAGTTGTTCGCAGTTGTATATCTGTAAAATGTTAATGTTTGGGTGTTGAAAATTTGGCCAAGCTATGTTCTCGTCTTTTAAGGGAATTAAGGCTATTGAGCTATTAATAAGCCTCTCAATGTGTTAAGGTTTATCTGTTTGTGTGTTTTAGTTATCTTTATTGATTTTGTAACATTCTGCCCGCCACTTTAGGCTTAGTGCTTGACTTCGAAAATTGGCAATTTGACGCTTGTATGTATATGGTCGTACCTGTCAATGTAGTGTCTGAACTGAAATTGTTTATTGTAGGTTGAAGAGGCAAAGAGAAAGGTTAGAGCCAGGGTTTTAGCTGACGCCAAAGTTATAGTACTTATTCCAAATCCATCTGGATTTTTACAGGATAATTATTTTTACTTGATTTGTAATTTTGATGTCTACATGCCAGGCATCATTTTTAAAGCATGTTACCCCTACGCACTATATCCGTATTGGGCTCCTTGAATGGTGTGGTGAGTATGAATTTGTTTTGCTTTATGAAACAAAAAATTTGTTAGGTTGGATCTATCATACATTAGGCATATTTAGCCTATAGTGTGCTGAATACAGCCTTTGCTTGTTTTATTTTCCGCAGGAAATTCCTTGTTCAATGCGACCTTATGTTTACAAAGCATCGGCACGAGCATATTCTTTCAAGTATATTCTACTACCATGCTCTCGTGCTTAGTTCAGTTGACATCCACGATGAACTTACAACCGTCTTTTTTATTCTGTTTGATTTTATCGTGCTGCGTTTGTGGCACTTTAAGATTCTAGCTAGGAATTTGATTTCAAGACTGTTTTGCAGACTTAGAAGAGGTTGCTTTCCTCTGGAGAAATCCATCTATGCGGGATTTCTTTGCTCGGGGGCTCAGAGGGTTGTTAGCCTATAGATAGTGATCCTCATGCCTGGTAACTGGTAAACTGCTTCTTGGTTCTAGTGCTTCACTATAAGCGATCCGAACTCTGTTCCTTTTGATACTTGCCTCATTACTTTTATGATGACAGATTAGCCTGCTGGATGGTATTGTTTTGAGATTTGGAATTGAAGATCTAGTGCCATGATTGAGGCAGTTAAAGGTTTTCTTACTCAGTATCCTTCTCTACTTGGACATAATTTGTCTCCTCCCTGGTTTCTGGGAAGGTAGAGCTAGAACGAGCGTGAGATGGGAAATGGTCATGGGAATCAAGCTAAAAAGTCATGGTGGAGTGTTCTTTGTCTTCGCCTAAATTCATGATCCAACACCTGCTAGTACAGTGGATTAGTCATATGTCCAATTAGCTTCATGATTGTTATCTTCTTTTCCTCTGAAAAAAAACCCCAAAAAACTCTTGTTAATCTCTTGGCTTTATGGATTCCTAACTTTAATCGGGGAAGAGAACAAGATATATATACAATACCAGTGAATGAACAAAGATTCTTCATAAACAGATCTTGGTTCAACGCCTCACTTCTTTTATTTTTCACAATATTTTTTATCACACGTTTCCAGTTAGAACTTTGGCAAATTTTTGCCTTTCAGTGTCCTACCCCTTCCCACATTTATTGTTCCTAGGGCTTTTTGCAGCGGTGGGACCTTATATCTCTTTCTGTTGTAATTATTCAGTATGCATATTTTGTCTTGTTTATGAAATGTAATACTGTTTCATTGTTATATGGGACTTTTCTATGTTTCATGTTTATTTTCACATTCATACTTTACCCAATTCACGATGAATGAGTATATTTTGTCTCTTCTTCTAATGATGAATTAAATTCTTTATTTTTGCAGTCATGAAGACTTTTCTACTGTGTTTTGTACCTAAGTCCTGTGCTATCATCGTTATACATTCACCGATTGGACTGGAATTTCTTTGGTCGAGCATATCTCAGTGTGAGTTAGTATATTAATTCAATTATAGAAATCTGTATGACTTTTTATGTATATAGTTTTATGCATAGAGTCATTATTTAACTTCAGAAGTGGAACAATAATGTTGTTGACCATGTAAGCTATTAGATACTAGCATGTCCTGTACAAAGCTGTTCCATATGTCACCTGCCTCTTTACAGAGTTCGAGTCTGGGAGTATTTACTAATTATCCATTATAGACCCAATTAATTGTAAATTTTATATGGTATTCAAACAAGAAAAAGTCTTTTTAAAACTGTATAATTCTTTTTTGACTTTTTGAAAAATGAAAGGTTGCCTTGTTATATTTGTATAAACCCTAGCACCCTGTGCCCTTGGTGAAAAAATTGGAAAAAAAAAATGTAAATCTAGTAGCATTGGGCATAATATTGTTTTTCAATTGATTTTGCCAAATTCCAATGAAGGTTCTCCAATATAATAAAAACTTAGCTTTGGAGTGGACAAGATTTTGGGCATTTTTTGTTAACTAGATGCTAGCAAACCCATGTACGCACTACATTTGTGCCTCCTTTATTGGAGCCATAATATACTTTAGAGAATCGAACGATGAATGAGCGCAAAAACTTGTCCTTCAGGATAGTATACAGGTTGCAGTTGTTTCATCTTGAGAGAGTTCATATTGTCACTATAACTTTACCAACTGAGCTTTCACTAGCCAGGAAAAAAGAACCTGTGAGAATTCACTATCTGACATATGCATTTTCATGACTGCTACTTATCAGTTTTATAATTCAGTTCAATTTGATGTTGGTTACCATTACCAATCGATCGGTGATGTTGGACGATAAGATAACAATATGTGCCAATTTACTTTTTGCAGGCCGTCTTTACCTGTAAATGAGCGTTGCTACCAACAATTCAGAAACCTCTACATTTGAGAACGAAAAGTATGCAGAATTGTTATAATTTGGTTGTTGTTGTGTGTGGTACATTAGTGAGTCATTTGTGACCTAAAGAAGATTATTCTTGCTGGGATGATCCTCTAGCCTTAGAAATTGCTTTTGCAAACAGTTTTTTGGGCCTTGTTGGGTGTGGGTGTGTTCCTGACCGAGAACTAGATACAGTATCATTTATTCTAGGGATTCTACCTGAACTTTCCTTGTTTGTGAACCTGTATCATTTCTTATTGTCTTGCTGTTGTGTTCCAGGTTGTACTGGGAAAGGTCTTAGTGCAACAAGGCTATTTAGCACTCGCTGCATTGGTGCTACAAACATTGGCCTCTATTGAGTTATATTTTTAGATTTGAAATTATATTACTATGTCAATGGTATCCCGTTGTTATTTCGTCTACTTGTATAAGTTTGTTGCCAATGTATTGGTCTATGCTGATTGGCGAGAAGCTTGCCAATTAAATTCATTATATGCCAAGTGTTCAATGGAAGCTGTGCCTAGCGATGGCTTTACTCGTTGTGACCTTTTCTTTGCTTTGTCAATCTTGAATTTGAGTTACTTTCTTGCATGGGCAGCTTTACATTGATCGCCGGAGCTGAAGACTAATCGACCTAGTAAGAAAATTTCTACCAAAATGATAACCACCTAGAAAGCATTTAATGAACGAGGATGGTGTTGGCTTTTGGTAAGAGAAAAGGGAAGAGGGTTAGAATAGAAACTAATTTTTTCTTCAGTTTGTTTATATAGTCTACAAACTATTTGATACTTTGGAGATTCTTTGCCATTCTATGCCCACATTTATATTCATGTTCAATTTGCGAGCTTCGAGAGGGATGGAGCATTGGCAACATAATGCTTTCAACCGGTTATGAAACTAGTCTTGACAATCCACTATGCGTTTCTTCAAAAATCAGGTTGCAGCTTTTCTACATGGGATCTACAGTATCCTAGTCTTTTCAGGCTCCAATAGCCAAGACAGTCAACCACAATGTATTCTTCATCAGATTTCAGATTCTGCGTCCAAACGTGGCAATGAATTCGATGTGGGAGGGCTCTTGGAAGATGGAAGGATTCAAAAAGGAGGATTGAAGGTCCGTTGATGGTTTGTAAGAGCCAACAAACACAGTAGAGTAGAACTAGGAATAGGTCGTATAGAAATTGAATTCATTAATGCATCTATTGGTAAAATCTCATACTCTTCGCTTGAATTGAAACAGTGCATATGTCCCGGAAATTAATGAGTCCTTTAAGAATTATTGGATTTTTCTACTTGAATTCGTTCAATCCTGCAGCTTTTTCGAGTCTTTGTCTATCGATTGTACGTAATCTTCAAGTTTTCAGCTGTTGCACAAGGTTGCATGTTTAATTTTTTTTTTTGTAGATTAGAACAAAGTGGCTTGAAACACAAATGGTTTACTCACGGCATTTTTGACTATGAGAAAACCATATTATTTAAAGTTGGCTATAAATTAGCATGCATGCACAAGCTGGACCGGCAGTCAGTACTCCAGTAGTGATTAGCGAGAGCTGCGGATTTACAAGAGCCAAAGAGTTGTTATTCAAGCGTATCACTGTCAAAATCAAATGTTCATTTGAGCTGGACGTAAGCGAGAGGACTGCACTGACTAAAAGACAGCCACAAAGCGGGATTCCCTCGAATATCCTCGTGTTACTACTGGAGTCTACATTTGTACTATAAGTTATAAGCACAATGGGTCTCACATGAATGGTCTATGGCAAATTTCAAAGGGTTGGTTGGAACCTTCATTTGCCCCCAAAAGCTTGCCATAAACACAAGAGCGTGTGAAAATTTAACAAAACCATGATTTGACGGCGAGTGCAAAGAAAACCTGATCAGGTCAACGTCACCAAAGTTTCCAAATGAATGCAGTAATCAACAAAGGTAATACTATGTCGGGAATACAAATAGGCAAGCATAAATCATAAGATAGTTAACAAAGGGTTGTCTGGCAAAGGTGATTACAATCATCTCGGAGAATTGAAGTCCATCCAAGGGGTTTTTATAGTCCTTATGTCCTAAAGACAACGTCAAAACACAGGATGTATTATTTAGTCCACCTTTCAAAGAAAATATATTCACTACATCAAACTATTAGGTCATCAGGAGCAACAAAAAATCGTAAATGCCATACCTAAGACAAAGTGCTCTGATCATGCACCAATGAAGTTCACCCTATATGACACATAAAATGATAACACCTATATGCCCGATAAGTTCCAATACCTCCAAATGCAGAACTACAACGAATACAAGGTCAAATGATTAGAATAAACATAAGGAGGTTATCCACAGCCGAAGCACAATCAGAGACCCTAAACCGAGTAGGCCAAGCACTTAGAAATTTAAGATATCTACTAGAAGTAATCCTGGCTTGAAGATTCAGCCTTATTCGGGAATTTAAAGAGAATCTTAGTAAGATGCTTCAAAAGACACTTTGTTATTTATTTGAACAATATCACAATTCAAAACAGAGCAATTCTCCTAGTAAGACAAAGCATCATAGAACTTCATTGCTTAGTGGAACAAACAACAAGGGCATCAATCATGGGGGCGATGACTTAAAGCCTGTATATACATCAACAAAAAGCTCAAGAAAATGATTATGGTGCACTGGTACAAGCCTGTATCTCAATTCTCAAATTCTCAAAATTTTTTCTCAATGGACAAGGCCTGATCTCAATTCTCATTTTCAACGAAGTCAGATGCATTTTTTTCAATTCGTATCACAAGCAGGTGTCATAACCAAAAACCTAGTGCAGTAGAGTTCCATTAACCCAAACCCACATTTGCCTTCAACCCTACGGTAGTTAAGCAGCTGCTTACCATGAATTACTTTGCTTCCCTAGGTCAGTGATTCAAAAAGGTCCCAATTGATTTTAGTAAGGCTCTTTGAAGTGCAGCTTGGATTAGGGGTACGGATCTGGGACTAATAAAGTCAAACAACGAATATATTGGAAGGTGAGTATGGTGTTTGCAAGAGAAATGGACGGGTAATGAGAAGGGAGAGGACAGATTTTTTCAACAACCCAATGAGGGTAATAGTTATCCTAAAGGGGTGTGGGTAACTATACCCGTATAAGGAGTTCTTCATCTTTCATCCCCTCTTTTCTTCTTAACAACACTAACTTATCCTCTTTCACTCACCATTCCACCCCCCTTTTCATCTACCTAAAGCATTTCCTATTCTTAGCTTGACTTTTATTTACCGTTGAATGAACAACTCTTAATCCAAGCATCCTTCAAATCTCCAATTTTAGCTTGACTTTTCAAAAGTTGCTCAATTGCATACCGCTAGGGGTTACCCTTTTCCAATTGGCTTAGAAGAACAGAAAGCAGGAATCTATCTTGGCACAAAAGCAAGAACAGTATTTTGGCTGTAAAGGATGTGAAATTATTCATCTATGTTAGGGTTGTTTATCATCCTATCTCAAAATATTCATATTTCTCTAGCCACACCCTATGCAATCATATGATAAATCCACCACATCTCGCGGGCCAATTTTGTCATATTCAAATTCAAAAAAAAACAAAAAAAAAAAAAAAAACTTAAAGGTATATTCATTCACCTACAGGAAGCAATTCAAACAAAGATTTGTTGAAGAAACCAAAATATGTGGGCATGGAGCAATATCTAAAAACTGCTTGTATTAAATTTTATGTATTTCCACATAAGAATTGTAATCAATGGACTCAAAATTTCATAAATTGTACTTTTGAATTAAGCTAAAACAACCACCATAAAAAAGAAACAATAAGCAGGCAATAAACAAACATTCATTGTTAAGTTTATGAACATTCTCTAAAAGAAACTCAAAATCCTTTCTCATATAAAACTCATCATTTTCCAGTTTCCATACATTTACATGATACGTATCTGGATCAGTTTGTGCGTGACATTAAACCCTTTACTTGTGTGCTTTCCATACCAATTGCACACCACCAAATGAAACCTTATTCCTCTAAGGATCAAACAGTGCTCTATATCAAGCCTTTGTTCCCTGAATAAATACCAAACAATCACAAAATTAAAAAAACCCTCCAAATTTTGAAGACGTGGACAGTTAAGACAATTTCAAAATATTGATGGCTTAATACAGCATACACTACTAAATTCCCAAACAATGCAATCCTATTTTCCAATTAGCAGGAAGAAGAAGTTAAGTTAATCAACTCAAGAAAATTGCAATTGGAAACATGGCACCCCACAACAAAGATTCTTTACAAAAAATTCACAAGTAAATCTTCAATAAAAAGCTGGAACAACAAAATTCAGCCACCAAAAAAGTTACTAGTAACAAGACTACAAGTAAAAGTGATGAGAAAAAACTGCAATGAAGTCCAAATTAATTAGAAATGATCAATCCAAATCAATCCATTAAGCAAAAATTCAAGGATCTCAGAATTCTTATTAGCTGCAAAAAGAAATCCCTCCCACAATTACAAAAACCTAGGGATCAAAAAGATAGCCAAATTAAAATTATCAACTTTCAACAAACTAACAACTATAATTCCAACTCACCACAATTCACAAAACAAGAATCATTTCTTGAAAACCCAAAAACCCAAAATCAATCAAAACAAACAGAATAAAAAACCAAATCAAAAAAAAAACAAAAAAAAACCGAGCAACTCAAATACAAAGCAAAACTACCTACGGTTAGTTCTTGACTAATAAAGAGAGGAAGGAAGAAGAAGATGGAAGCACGGACTATCTCTTGACTCCCAAACACATTCACTAATAACCAACTTGGCAACACGACCGCGATCCATCATTGGGGACAGCTATGCGCAAATATTATCCCGATACACCGATTAACTGTGGATGATATGCTGTGGCAGGGGTCCAACTTTCAACAATCTTATCTCAAACCCTGACCACTTTT
>SNQN01001837.1:33482-52547 GCA_008642245.1 Bassia scoparia
CCTCGAGCGTGCTTTGTTGCACTTTAATATTCTAGCTAGGAATATTGATTCAAGACTGATTTGCCAGACTTAGAAGAGGTTTGCTTTCCTCGGAGAAATCCATCTATGCGGGATTTCTTTGCTCGGGGCTCAGAGAGGTTGTAGGCCTATAGATAGTGATCCTCATGCCTGGTAACTGTAAACTGCTTCTTGGTTCTAGTGCTTCACTATAACGCGATTCGAACTCTGTTCCTTTTTGTATACTTGCCTCATTTACTTTTATGATGACAATTAGCCTGTGCGGATTGTATTGTTTTGAGATTTGGGAATTGAAGAATCTAGTCCCATTGATTGAGGCACGTTAAAGGTTTTTCTTACTCAGTATCTTCTCTACTTGGACATAATTTGTCTCCTCCCTGGTTTCGTGAAGGATGAGCTAGAAAACGAGCAGTGAGATGGGAAATGGTCATGGGAATCAAGCTAAAAAGTCATGGTGGAGAGTTTTCTTTGTCTTTCGCCTAAATTCATGATCCAACACCTGCTACGTAAGTGGATTAGTCAATGGTTCCAATTAGCTTCATGATTGTTATCTTCTTTTCCTTGAAAAAAAGAACCCCAAAAAACTCTTTTAATCTCTTGCTTTATGGTTCCTAACTTAATCGAGAAGGAAGAACAAGATATATATACATACAAGCTGAATGACAAAGATCTTCATAAACATCTTGGTTCAACGCCTCACTCTTTACTTTTTCACAATATTTCTTTCACACGTTTCCAGTAGACTTTGGCAAATGTTTTGCCTTTTCAGTGTCCTACCCCGTTCCACATTTATTGTCCTAGCTGTTTCCAGCGTTGGACTTATACTGGCTTCTGTTGTAATTTCTTAGTATGCAATATTTTGTCTTGTTATGAAATGTAATACTGTTTCATTGTTTATATGGACTTTTCTATGTTTCATGTTATTTTCACATTCATAACTTTACCCAAATCGACGATGTGAGTGGATATATTGTCTCTTCTCTCTAATGATGAATTAAATTCTTTTTTTTGCAGTCCAATGAAAGACTTTTCTACTGTGTTTTGTACCTAAGTCCTGTGACTATCATCGTAGACATTTCACCGATTGACTGGAATGTTCTTGTCCGCAGACATTTCTCAGGTGAGTTAGTATATTAATTCAATTATAGAAATCTGTATGACTTTTATGTATATAGGTTTTATGCATAGAGTCATTATTTAACTTCAGAGTTGGAACAATAATGTTGTTTGACCATGTAAGCTATTAGATACTAGCAGTTCCGGTACAAAGCTGTTCCATATGTCACCTGGCCTCTTTACAGAGTTCGAGTCTGGGAGTATTACTAATTAATCAATTATAGACCCATTAATTGTAAATTTGTAATTGGTATTCAAACAAAGAAAAAGATCTTTTTAACTGTATAATATCTTTTGACTTTTTGAAAAATGAAAGGGTGCCTTGTTTATTTTGTAAAACCCTAGCACCCTGTGCCCTTGGTGAAAAAATTGGAAAAAAAAAATGTAATCTGTAAGCATTAGGGCAATAYTATTGTTTTCAATGATTTCTGCCAAATTCCAATGAAGGTTCTCCAATATAATAAAACTTAGCTTTGAGTGGACAAGATTTTGGGCATTTTTTGTTAACTAGATGCTAGCAAACCATGTACGCACTACATTTGTGCCTCCTTTATTGGAGGCCATATCATACTTTTAGAGAATCGAACATGATGAGCGCAAAACTTGTCCTCAGGATAGTATACAGGTTGCAGTTGTTTCATCTTGAGAGAGTTTCATYTTGTCACTATAACTTTACCAACTGCTCACTAGCCAGGAAAAAAGACCTGTGAGAATTCACTATCTGACATTGCATTTCATYCTGCTACTATCAGTTTTATAATTCAGTTCAATTGAATTGTTGGTTACCATTACCAATCGATCGGTGATGTTGACGATAAGATAACAATATGTGCCAATTTACTTTTTGCAGGCCGTCTTTATCCTGTAAATGAGCGTGCTACCAGAACAATCAGAAACCTCTACATTGAGAACGAAAGGGTATGCAGAATGGTCATAATTTGTGTTGTTGCTGTGGGTACATTAGTGGAGTCATTTGTGACCTAAAGAAGAATTATTCTTGCTGGATGATACCTCTAGCCTTAGAATTGCTTTTGCAACAGTTGTTTTTGGGCCTGTGTTGGGTGTGGGTACATTAGTGGAGTCATTTGTGACCTAAAGAAGATACAGTATCATTTATTCTAGGAATTCTACCTGAACTTTCCTTGTTTGTGACCTGTATCATTTCTTATTGTTCTGCTGTTGTGTTTCCAGGTTGTACTGGAAGGTCAGTGGCAACAAGGCTATTTAGCACTCGCTGCAATTGGTGCTACAAACATTGGCTCTATTGAGGTTATATTTTTTAGATTTGAAATTATATTACTATGTCATTGGTATCCGTTGCTTTATTTTTCTGTCTACTGTTGTATCATGGTTGTTGCCAATCGTATTGCTATGCTGATTGGGCGAGAAGCTTCGCAATTAAATTCATTATATGCCAAGTGTTCAATGGAAGCTGTGCCTAGCGGATGGTACTCCGTTGTGACCTTTCTCTGGCTGGTCAATCTTGATTTGAGTTACTTTCTTGGCTGGAGCTTTACATTGAGCCGGAGCTGAAGACTAATCGCCCTAGTAAGTAAATTTCTACAAAATGACCATCCTAAGGAATGCATTTAATGAACGAGATGGTGTTGGTTGTGGTTAGAAAGGGGAAGAGGTTAGAATAGAAACTATTTTTTTCTTCTAGTTTGTTTATATAGTCTACAACTATTTGATACTTTGGAGATTTCTTTGCCATTCTATGCCCACATTTATTATCATGTTCAATTTGCGAGCTTCGAGAGGGATGGAGCATTGGCACTATGCTTTCTAACGGTTATGAAACTAGTCTTGACAATTCCACTATGCGTTCTTCAAATCAGGTTGCAGCTTTCACATGGATCTACAGTATCCTAGTCTTTCAGGCTCCAATAGCCAAGACAGTACAACACAATGTATCTCATCAGATTTCAGATTCTGCGTCCAAAGCGTGGCAATAGAATTCGTTGTGGGAGAGGCTCTTGGAAGTGGAAGGATTCAGAAAAGGAGGATTGAAGGTCGTTGATGGATTTGTAAGAGCAACAAACACAGTAGAGTAGAACAGAATAGTCGTATAGAAATTGAATTCATTAATGCATCTATTGGTAAACTCTCATACTCTTCGCTTGGAATTGAAACAGTTGCATATGTCCCGGATTAATTGAGTCCTTTAAGAATTATTGCTGATTCTTTCTACTTGAGATTTCGTCAATCCTGCAGCTTTATCCGAGTCTTTGTTCTATCGATTGTACGTAATCTTCAGTTTTTCAGCTGTTGCCAAGGTGCATGTTAATTTTTTTTTTTCTGTAGATTAGACAAGTGGCTTGAAACACAAATGGTTACTCAGGCATTTTGGACTATGAGAAAACCATATTATTTAAAGTTGGCTATAAATTATGCATGCATGCTACAAGATGACCGCAGTCAGTACTCAGTAGTGATTAGCGAGAGCTGCGGATTTACAAGAGCAAAGAGTTGTTATTCAAGCGTATCACTGTCAAAATCAATGTTCATTTGAGCTGGACGTAAGAGAGAGACTGACTGACTAAAGGACAGCCACAAAGCGGGATTCCTCGAATTTTATCCTGGTTTACTACGGAGTTCACTGTACTAGAAGTTATAAGCACAAATAAGGGTCTCACATGAGATGGTTATGCATATTCTAAGGGGTTGGGTGAACCTCATTTGCCCAAAAGCTTGCCATAAACACCAACAGTCGTGTGAAAATTTAACAACCATGATTGAGGGCGAGTGCAAAAAACCTGATCAGGTCAACGTCACCAAAGGTTTCAAATGAATGCAGTATCACAAAGGTAATACTATGGTCGGGATACAAATAGGCAACATAAATCATTAGATAGTTAACAAGGTTGCTGGCAAAGGTGATTACAATGATCTCGGAGAATTTGAAGTCCATCCAAGGCGGTTTTTAACGTCCTTATGGTCTAAAGGACAACGTCAAAACACAGATGTATTATCTAGTCCACTTTCAAGAAATATATCACTACATAACTAAGGTCATTCAGGAGAACAAAAAATCCGAAATGCACCTAACAAGTGCTGATATCACAATGATGCACCTATATGACAAATAAGTGATACACAACTGAGCAAATAAAATCAGAACTAACTGAATAACAGCGTCAAATGAATGGAATAACAAAGAAGTTACAAGCGACACTATCAGACTGAAATGAGTAGAGGGCAGCTGCGGATGATTCTTAAATTAAATGCCTCAAAAGACACTTGTATAATTTACTTGAACTTACATCATTCAAACAGCGGCAATTTGCAGTAAAGCAAAGCATCACTACTCACTGGTGAACAACAAGGATCATCGGGGCGATACTTAGCTGTATTATACTCAACAACTAAGAAAAATGTTATTATGTCGACTGGTGACAAGCTGTATTCAATTCTCAAATGCATTCTCATGATAAATCATGTCTCAATTCTCAACTTCAACGAAGTCAGGATGCAATTTTCATCGTATCAGCATTAACAGTGGTATTAAACCAACCTAGTGCAGTAGAGTCATTAACCAAAACACATTGCTTCAACCCTACGGAGTTAAAGCAAGCTGCTTACAATGAATTACTTGCTTCCGCTAGTCCGTGATACAAAAAGGTCCAATTGATAAGTAAGGCTTTGACGTGCATGCTTGGATTTAAGGGGTAATGAGATAATCGTGGACTAATAAAAGTCAAACAAAGAATATTGAAGGTGATTATTGGTGTTTGCAAGAGAACAATGGAGCGGATGTATTTAATGAGAAGGGAGAGGACAGATTTTTTCACACCAAATGAGGGTAATTAGTTATCTAAGGGGTGTGGCGTAACTATTACCGTAATAAGGGTTATCAATTTATCATCCCTCTTTTCTCTAACAACACTAACTATCCTCTTCCACCATTTCACCTTATCATATACTTAAGCATCTATTCTACTTGATTGATTTCCCAATCATTGATGTGACACTCTTAATCGCAGGCCTCAATCTCCAATTTAGCCTTGAACTTTCAAAAAGTCTTTGGCTCATATGCAATACTGCTAAGGGACCTTTCATGTCTATGAAGAAGAGAAAGCAGAATCTATCTTGCACAAGCAAGGACAGTTCTGGGATGTAGGATGAATTAATAATCTATGTTAGGGTTTGTATCATCCTTCTCAAATATATCATATTTCCTAGCCAAAACATGATCGGCATCATTATGGAATCCCAACGTTTCGGCGCAGATTGTGTTATTATCAAAATTTCAAAAAAAAAAAAAAAAAAAAAACTTAAAAGGATATATCATTCACGGTCTAGCACGAGCGATTTCAACAAGTGTTGAAGAACAAATATGCTGGGCATGGAGATTCTAACTGCTTGTATTAAATTTTTTGTTATCCCATAAGATGTATCAATGGACCTCAAATTTCATAAAATTGTATTTGAATTAAGCTAAAACAACCACCATAAAAAGAAACAATAAGGCAGCAATACAACATCATTGTTAATTGTTTTATGAACACTTCTCTAAAAGAAAATCCAAAATCCCTTTCTCATATAACAAGAATCAATCATTGGTCCAGTTCCATACATTTACATGACTACTATCTGGATCAGTTTGTGCGTGACATTACCCTTTACTTGTGGTGCTTTCCATACCAATGCACACACCAATGAAACCTATAATTTCCTCTAAGATCAAAAATTGCTCTATATCAAGCCTTTGTTCCTGAAAATACAAACAAATCACAAAATTAAAAACCCTCCAAATTTTGAAAGAAGTGGAAAGTCTAAGARGAATTTCAAAATATATGTATGCTTAATACTAGCATACACTACTAAATTCCCAACAACTGCAAATCCTATTTCAAATTAGCAGGAAGAAGAAGTAATCAACTCAAGTAAATTGCATTGAAACATGACACACCCACAACAAGAATTTTCTACCAAGAAAATTCACAATAATCTTCAATAAAAAGCTGGAACACAAAATCAGCCCACCAAAAAGTTCACTAGTACAAGACTACAAGTAAAGTGATTAGAAAAAACTGCAATGAAGTCCAAATTAATATGAAAAATGATCTAATCACAAAATCAACTCATTAGCAAAAATTCAAGGATCTCAGAATTCTTATTAGCTGCAAAAAGAATCCTCCCACAATTACAAAACCTAGGATCAAARAGATAGCATTAAATTATCAACTTCAATCAAACTAACAACTATAATTCCAACATCACACAATTCACAACAAGAATCATTCTTTGAAAAAACCCAAACCCAAAATCAATCAAACAAACAGAATAAAACCCAAATCACAAAAAAAAAACAAAAAAAAAACGATATACAATACCTACGTCTGTTTGGAGAAAGAAGAGGAGGAAGAAGAAGGAGCACGCTTGTTGCGAAACATCATATAACCAACTGGCAACACGACGCCGATCATCATGACAGCTGCGCCAATCAAGTACCTTACTGGGCTTGGTGGGTCCACTTCAACCAATCTTCCAACCTGCCATTTTTGTTCGCAATAATTTGGTGTCTCAGATCTGATCACAATACATACATACAAGAGGCGAGTAATGAGAGAGAAAAGAGGGTGTTAATTACCGGCATTGTCGAAGGGGTGAAATGGAATGTGGCAAAGAGATCGGAAGTTTGTGTTGCGTTGCGTTGCGTTGTGGGAGAATTCGCTGATTTAGGTAGTGATGTTGTGGTGAATGATGATGATGAAGGAAGGATCTGCTAATCAGAATTAACCCAGATTGTTCTTTCTTCTTTGTTTTTTGCAGGTTACTTCGATCTTTTACTTAACTTTTACATGACCTTGCGATGTGCATTATGGACGGGCGTGACCGTGTGAGCCTCTCTACCAAATCCTACCAATTGATTGATTGTTGCCTTGTTGGTTACTTGGTTATATGGTCCGATCTTGGGTCGGTTTTGGTTTCGGGTTTACACTTAAACGGATGTATGAATTTGGGTTGGTTTTGGTTTCAGGTTTACGCTTAAATAGTTGTATGGACTTGTTTAGTATGCATATCTATCGGAACGAAATTCGCATACTTTTGTTTTACACTGAAGGTTTTTGCGCTGGCACTTAGTTATATGCTCAATGGCTTTAAGAATGCGTTTCTCGGTGATTGAAGCTGTTTCCTACACACAATATTGCTCCATTTCCCATAGTGACCTTCCACCTGGTGTAGCACTAGAATTTATACAACTGGTCACGTGATAAGTACATCGCGCTAAAGATGTCTTCATCGAATTTTAAAGTTATGCCAGTTTTAATGTCTAGTAACCCCTTCAACGGCCAGATACAGCTCGGAAGTTTCCCAGTGGTTCTATGTAGGGAAAGAAGCTGGTATAAAGTTGGAATATTTGATGATCGTCTTTTCATCTATCCCTTTGATGTGGTATTTTTGTTTTTTCGACGCTGTCTTGTACACAGGAACTGTGTTGTGATTATGTCACGCATAATAACTGATGCTCGAAAGTTGATAACCTATCCCACAATGAGTTGTCTTTTGGGGAGAATAAGATTGGATTACATGTGATAATTTCAGACGATTTATGCTTAGTGCACTTACATTAGAGTTCTAATCGCATACCCAAAACGACTTAGGTTGTTGCATATCGTTTGTGCGGTGATTGCTTACACTTTTTTATTGTGATCTTCCATTTATGACAGTTCCTGAAGCTAAAGGGTAGTATCGTAAATCTCATTTCGGAATAATCCAAGCAGGCCGCTTTAGGTACTAATTTAACCTTCAGGAAGACGCGAGCATGTGATTTCCATCACTTTACTCACATCTATTATGTTTCTACATTTGTTCTTGGTTACTCTTTTCAACTGGAATATAAACTATGTTTGTTGATAGACTGATATATCGATGAGTGCCAGGCAAGTGAGACGCTTCTCTTGTTCTCTCGAATTAGTTCTACTAGTTCCCTTTTGTCCCCACGCTCTATGGGAGTTCCTTATAGCCTTTTCCCGGAATGTGTTATGGCCCTTAGGTCACATGCGGGTCTTAGCTCGATCCCTTTCTTATTTTTTAAGATGCTTTGTATTTGCTTTAGAGAGTATGTTGTTTAATTGCGGTTCTAGGGTTCCCAGTAATTTCGGGTCGGTTAGTATCGTCTGAAGTCGAAGTTCTGGAAGAAGTATGCTGGATGGAAGTAGGTCTTGTATCCCACGGCATTATTTACTTCCTAAAACTTCAAATTGTGTCGGTCTCCCTCTGTTCGCATTTCCTCACTAGTTCTTTTTTTCTCCTCATCTTTTCCCATAATTAATTAAATACACTCAATGCAGCGCGCATCACGTCATTTACTTACTGTTATTATTGCTTGTCATCAGAAAACTCCCATACCATTTTCTACGTATAGTAGGTATGGCTATTGTGCCAGAAGGCGTGTTCGTCCTGAATCATTTTTGTATGAGATACAACTAAGAGATGACACGTTAATCTATTCAGCTATACATTCATACGCTCTTATTTTGAGGGCAGGTCACGCTGGGAAATATCTTATATTACGACCGTGTGATCTTCATTCCCTTCAACATCGTAGGGTCGAGATGTGGACAATAGCGTGGCTTGTTGCTTCTGTGTGGTCTATAGGTATGTTTGGATATCTGCTTCGCGTCTAGGGTTCCTCGCCTAGGGGCGGCATAGATCATCTACAAAGTCCCAATTAACAAATGTAACTAAATATCAAGACATCGTGTATGTATGGAACTTGTGGATAACTAGTATTTTACGCTCATAATTATGTATTATTTATTTACAAACAGTACGATTAATTGATCTCTCGCGCAGCCGTTACTGCTATATGCCTTTGTAATCGTTCACCGCACCACGGCCGTTCTGAACCACATGAAACTTCATAACAGCTAGTCTTGTTGTGTTCTGGTTTGCGTGTATGGGCATTGTGGAGGTCGTCTGAAATTGATCATGTCTATCGGATCGGTAAATTCTGACATAGACCAAAACGATTATACACATCACTTGTTCAAAAGCATCCACTTATATGACCATATTAATTTGGACCTACTACTTTCCCTCTAATGCTACTAACCACAAACATGTTGCTTTATATCTATTGTGCGTGTTGAAGTGTCGAGAAGTAGGATCAGGGTTAGTATATCCCGGACCCTGCCGAAAATTGGAATATATCGTATTTATCTCTGCGTACGGAAAGAGAACATCATAGCAATGACAAAGCGATACTGGTATATTTTATAGGAACGTATAATTTAATTTAATTTAAGCTTCTTTATTACTGAATGACAGCTAATTCAAGCTGTGTTTCGGTTCGACATCATGTGCTATTATGATCAAGTAATCCTAAGTCTTACTGTCTACATCTCGCCACAGTGATGAAAGAAACCGTTCTTGTGCATATGTATTAGTCACTCCTGAAGGAGATAGGTTATTTTTCCGGCATTCGATTATTGAGAGACTAGAATGTGGTGCTGAATTGTGTTGATCCAATATGTATCGGCATTTCCATCTAAATAATGTATGGCGTGTAATCACACACACTGGGGATCTCCAAGCGTCAGTGACCCAATTGCTGTTGTCAGGATCGTGCTAATATGCGTTCGTCTGTTGCACTACACATAGGAGAGCATAGATCTAAATTGAGTGGGAAATTCACAGTATAGCCATATGTATGAATGATTCAGCATATGGTTAATTAGGTTGAAAGGATGGAAAAGTTGCTTCCATCTGAGGTATGGGCAGCAACGGTACAATTAGAGTGTAGATCGAAGCATATTTCTGGCTTCTCTTAGTGAGTGAGGTAGAAAGATTTCGTGGTATGTATGTTTCTCAATGAAATTTCGTAAAGCATAAGCCTTGAGATCTGAGAGTGCTATTTTTTTCATGACCTGAACGGTGATAAGAGTGTAAAACAGGTAGCTTGTTTTAAATGCATATGAATGGTTGTATCTATAAGTTCTAGTTAATGATGAAATCGGTTATTTGTCGAATTGCAAATTGAAATCCAGGGTGCTCTCGTCCGTGAATGCTAAAAAAGGGGGCTCTCCTGTCACATGTCAACCCACTTTATTTATTTTTTGAGGTGTGTTAGGATAGAATTAGTAAGATCGTAGAAAGTGGTATTCTGATTATGATCTTTGTTGAGAGATGAATTATCTAAGACATGTAGCTTTGTTGCTTCTTGGTGTATGTATGTCGTCACTACTTAACACTACCACAAGTAAAAGCTATACTTTCATTCCTAGTCCATGTGGGTCATGTTGGTTGGAGCGGATCATGAAACGGAGATCCAATCCAGGACTAGCATTAATTGACATAGGATTCACCACTCCTAAGAGTCATGTTGATTTCACACTTTCAAATTGATGAATTAATAATTTATCATATGATAGAAGAAATACTGGAAGATTTTACCCATAGTATTAAACCGAAAGACGAGGCGATGATCACTAGACCG
Organism: Bassia scoparia; assembly: GCA_008642245.1. Lineage (NCBI taxonomy): Eukaryota > Viridiplantae > Streptophyta > Magnoliopsida > Caryophyllales > Amaranthaceae > Bassia > Bassia scoparia. Next base: position 44,062 of record SNQN01001837.1, read on the forward strand.
AATGGTTAAATGGCCGCCTGAGGCGCAGCCAAGAATGGCGGCCCGGTGCTTCTTAATCTTCCATACGTCTAATCAAACAAAATACACAAAAGAATAGGGAGTAATCAACGGGCAAGGAGGGATGACAAAGGCGATATGTCTTTGATTGGCGCTGTGTACGGAGATGTCTACTGGAGGGGAGCCAATACACCGAAATTAATCAAATCAACCACACTATCGAAACAAGAAAAATACTATCAAGCATTCTATTGCAACTGGACGAACCATATATACGCCAGTCCATTTACTCCTACTCACCTCTTAAGTCAAAGCTAAGCGTAATAAAGAAGTTCTCTTATACTTCCATTGCACGCCAGACAACGAGTATGATAATCTAATTTAAATAGGAATCTACGCTTTCGTCGATCTTATATAAATGGCTCTCAATATATTTCAAAGAAGTAGCACTTATGTTCTAGTTTATGTAGTGGAGTTCTTTCCCACCATCTAAACTTTTGGGAGATAATTTCCACCAACCACTCCTTAACAGAGTGCTTAAGTCCTGACGAATTCACCATATCTCTGTTGATGATCTTCCATTGCATGAATCAGGATTTATCTATCGACGAGTTAGGAGAAACGTCACAACTGGATTTCCTATTTAAACACGCCACCGACCTGATAACCAATAAATATGTCTTATAGAGATTTTCCTGCCAGCTTTCTCATGAACCTAGTCAGATTTGAGTAAAGAGTAATAGAGCAAAATGTGATATCTGTGGGCTAAATTTACCATGATCAATACCTTATCTTTTACACAAAAAAACATATCTTCAACAGGCCCACGACATCCCTTCTTATAATAACACTAATCACTTCCCTTGACTTCTAGGCCATTAACGTGTAAGATGGTATTGCCTGGTATGCTAAAAGATAGTGGGACGAAAGATCCCAGACATTCATCGGGCTGCTCTACCTGATTAAAATTCTGCGAACCAATGCTTTTTGGTAAACAGTCGTGGGCTAACAGGAAACCAGGCGCAAGTGGTGACCAACGGTGTCCTTTACACCGATTGAACGGCACTGGGGAGTACTTTCATATTATGACCCAATGGGCTGTTGCGCGCTCCATTCTCTCACCACTAAAATATCGGTGCTGTGGACTTATTCACTGGTCTTGGTTTCGCGCTCATTCACGATCTCTCCAAGTGCCTACTCCTGCGATGCAAAACCTTTGCCGAATAAATGGCTTGGGACATTGACATGTGACGGTGGCTTGCGTCCGAGGCTTTGGGAGATTTAGATTATATCCTTAGGGTAATCCTTCTGAAATGCAATTGAGTCTGTGCTCCCTGTTGTGCTTTTGATAGCTTCCTTTCGCATATTTTGCGATAAATGGTCGCATATAACAGCAATCTATGAGCGATTTAACGACTTTGCTTGTTTTGAAATAGCTGCCATGTGAAAGCTTTCATACGTTAAAATGAGGTAATGACACGAGCAACAACTATACTGAGAAAGTCTTATTTAGTAGTGAAACGATTGATAGCACTGAAGTAAATAGGTAATATCGCGCTGTTTAAGAGAAACATAGACTAAGAAGGAACTAAAAGAAATTTGTGGACATCATGAGGAGAACACACTATATAAAGATGTCACGGACTCACCTCACCAACATACATAACCATAACACCGAGTTGGAACAAATGACGGTAAAGGATAACGGTTCACAAATCTAGGGAAACATATGGTTAGATCAGAGCAAGGGGGTGAACAGCTCAGGCCACTACGAAAGATAGGAGAGCTAGCATAAACCCTATCGCATTTAATACCGTATTTGCAATTTGTCTGTGTGAGTTCAGTAGCTATATCAACAATGTATGTCGACGAGTGCAGGGGTTATGTATCATCCACATGAAGACCTATCTCCTATACTCTTACGGCTGACCGAAAGTTAGAGGTTGTCAAAAGCGAAAATTGGACTGGAAACCTGAACCATTTGTTCAAACTTGATTGTATGTGGGCATAATAGATTGCGATGAAGAACCTATTGGGAGACATCTAAGTACGAAAGACGCGAGATGATAGAGGTGCCTACAACTTGGGTCTCTTATCACTCTCCGTTGGTAAATAGTTCGGTGTTATTGGGACAGATAGTTTGTCCAATTAGCACGTACTTGAGAGATGTCTGCTCAGATGGTCGGGGTTTCAACATATGGATTGTGTCGCGTGCTACTGGGAGACAACAAGCGCGCGATGCATATGGAAGTGTTCCCTCCATACTACTAAAGATTGAGGCATCACCCAACTCATGTCAGAAGGGAGATACGTGATGTGGTTCACACCTACATCACTTAGTTTTTCACAACATGATAGGCGATGAGGATCGGTGTGACTAGAATGCTGTTTGGTGTCATGGAATGATCGCCCCCGTCTCCTCCGAGCCTTCACAGCAAGAATGTCAGTTAGCTTTCCGCAAGCACCGCAAACATTTTAGTACATTTTCTGACTTTGCAAGCAGTGATCCGAAGCTTCATCAAACACAACAACCGATCGATTCTAGACGGTTATTACCTCTTTCAAGTTTCGACCTTAAATCATGGATGCACCTAACTGAGAGTAGGTCGGGAGCGGGACATCTTTCCTCATCTTCGTAGAATGAAAATGTCTGGAATATTTCCTTGTGTATATGATAGCTTGTCATGAATCTAAAAGAATAAATGACGACACATAAACCATCGTTCTCGAAAATTCCTACAAGAACAATTTGCAACTTGGTTTCAGTGTTAAACTTCACACAATAGTAGGTGTGATCCGTCTAGGAGAATATCGTGTTCCTGTTCTTGTTGTTGCATCATACACCAATCAAACATCTTCATTTTTTTAGGCTTCCACCAACGCATCCGTCAACCATCAAACTCCTGTTTTTTACCATCCAATTGCCTCTCCTCAATACATGTCACGTATGTGATCGCTCACACTCAAACTGAAGGGCCCCTGAATTTTGGTAAGGTGTAGATCTTTCCGGCAACGTTTCTCGCAGCATAACCAGTGATGTAACCACGAGAATATTTGGCAGTGGTGTCGTCCGCAAATTTCTCCATCCTTCATACGATGCTCCACAGCTGCAACATACCTTTTCTCAAAGAGTCGCAAACATGGTACGCACACAATATTTTGTCAAAAAAACTATGAATGCTCTCCACTCTCTGAGTGGACGCATGCCAGCCAGAAAAAATCATCATAAACGCGGAACCCACATGTGCCAAGCTCTAGGAATAGAATTCTTCAACCATCATTAGCTGCAGGTCATACCTGCTTTTTTCCTATAACCGAGCCAACGACGATCAAAGTCCTGTCTACCGTTAAGCGCTATTGTAAACAAACATCGAGACAGATCATCCCGTATATCTTAATAGCTGAAACCCACCAAAATATGCATTTTAAAAAAACAAGCAAAGAATACCTCCATCAATAAATACAACAATAACTGTTCTTATATGCACAAGCCAGGGTGAACTAAATCAAAATGTGACCTATCCTGCTACAGGAAATATAAACTAACCTTGCAACTAACATGAATTCAAATACACCTATAATTGAATAAATCCATTAGTGAGACCATTAAGAAGCAAAAAAAAAAAAGGTTCTATGCCATTATAACCAGTGATCAATGCAGAATACTCAATGCAAAATACTACACACCAACTTGGAATGAAATTTACCTAATACAAAGTAAATGCCAGAAAAAGAAACAAAACGTGCCTGCATAATTCATAACACAATAAAAGGTGTCCAGGCCATAAAAAACAAAACAAAAAATAAAAAATAAAAAAAAAAACACAAAAAATAAATAAATAGTATAGCAATAGTGAACACCAACAAATGAACACAAAAAAATAACCAAATAAAAAAGACAATGAACACAGAACATGTTACACAACTAACAGTCAGCTAAAGCCATCAATAATTATAAATGAAAATTGTATTTGTACATACTCGAATTAGTCACAACTATATAAGGCATCTTTTGAGATTATATGCCCATATACACCAACGGTGGCCGTGTTCAGGCATAACCACTTCATGCCTTTCCTCATTGCTGCGCTTTGATCAGTAAGATAACCCTATAGGAGCTACACCGTCCATTGCGAGCCAACATTGCTTAAACACCCACTCAAAGTTTCTGCATCTTGTGAGTTATAGAGCACAACCGAACAGATAGTTTGCCCGTGGTGATTTACACCACAAAATTAGCAAACGTAACTTATTGCATTTGTCAAATACGTCGTATCAAAGCATACCACATCACAAACTCCTTATAAGCTCACCGACTACGAGGATCCACCCACTTATGTCCTTCATCAACACATGGGAATCCAACCGTGATAAAAAAATTGACGATTTGCATACTCTGCATTTGATGAAGATAGGCCACCAAAAGCATTGCAGTCAGCACCCTCCATCCTCTTTTCCTTTCACCCATGTCAACAAGAGCCTCAATCGCTCTCAATAATGGCAGTGTTTTCCGGGCACCCCTCTCGTTTTGCATAAATGGTAAATGTTGAAACGAGTCGACCACTTTTAAAAATCATTATCCAATCGACGAGCTGGCTAACGTAAACGATTCCATATCGAGTTACTCCTTTACCTAAGTCACTTTGCCTTGGACTGGTGTATGACCACATTGTGTATCCAACACAACAGACGAACGACCCACTCTTTCCTTTCATTTAGCAGACGATACAACAGCACCACAGAAATTTTTTTGGACATCCCTTCTTAGGGTTTTCACCAATTCATTCCTACATCCTCCACCTTATTTTTGGTCTTAGCCAACTTATATTGCCCTTCTTTTCGACTCATTTCGGGAGAATAACACTCACAACACGCCACTAGTTCCCGCCTCTCTTTCTGACTATGAACGAACCAGCAACTCTAGATATAGCAAATCCTTCGACTTAGCATACCTCTTGTACATGCTCTACATCTCACATGTTTGCAAATACCAATCCCACAACGTGCAAGGTTCTACTATCGAAACTATCGTCCTCAACAGGACTCTCAACAGGTCTCAGCCATTCCGTGCAACTAGCCAGGACTCCGACGAGGAACAAATCCAGCACAAACACCACACCATTCCTTTGTAGGCGTTACTCACATCAGCAATGTCACAACAACAGAAATCACTACTCAATAAAAACTAATCCACCGTGAAACAAACCTAAACCTAATTATCGCTGGTCAACAATTAACATTGCATTGTAAATCAAGAATTTGAGGAAAATAACCGGCTAACCCACCAACAACATATCTCACACTACTACACACAAGTAATTATCAATAATACGATCTATAATATGGAACCATATCACAGCCATGTCACACCATTAACATCAACATATAATTCAGTAAAAAAATTGCAGAAGACAAATCAAAACCACAAATACAACCAACAAAACTCATTGTCAGCTCACATACGTTCAAATCACAACTGAATATTCTCATTACCAAAAAATAGAAATAAAACGGCAGGCAATTCGACAAAACCAGTGTAATTAACAATAAAGTTAGAAATGATAATATGGACATGAAACACTAACAATTCTCTACAACAATAACAAATGGTATCAAATTATTCTAGCGGCATTCGAAGCTCCATTGACAATGATAACAAATTGCTTACCACCAAGCATTGGGTAACAACTCAGTTACCTGCCAGCTCAACTCTAAGTCCATTTCAGCAACGCGTCCAGGATCGAAGTCCAGTAGGAGAAGGAGACAACGCAGCTGAGGAAACAGTAACTCAACTGGTCAAAGAAATGTTCGAATTCACCGACAATAAAAAATATAACTTTACTTAAAAATCACAAAAAGTGAACTATGTTAGCTGGGCCCCTAATGTAACAACGTTACAAAAACCGTTTACTAAGACTAAAATTGCCTCACGTGACATACTTAAGAACAAACAACTATTACCTACTTTACACGATTGAACCATTTTTTCAACAATATCCCGGATATGAACCGATAACCATCTTTTTTTAGTGAATCCTCTATTAAATTAACAAAAAATATTCAAATAGAAAGGTTTGATATTGAGAATTACTAATTATCTCATTACAACAAGAAAGTGGTTTTAATTAGTGGTGGATGAAGTAGGAAAATCATTAATAATTTATATTATTTTAGCGACAGATTGGTTGGCTAAGTATGGCATGTTAGATCAACTTTGAGGAGAATCTCGCTAATTCTGAAGGAGGCATGAAGCTAGATAGATCATGTAGAGTACGTTGTGGTGTTGCTCGACAAGATTGGTACCGACTGCAGTAAAGTAGCCGTTTGTGGTTGAGTGTAAATGTACGGAGTATTAATTTTTCATTTTTTTAAGGAGTTTTATATTCCCTTTTTGTTTTGTTTCTTTTCCTTTAATTTCTTTATATTGGGTTTCCACCTCTTTACTCACCAAAAAATAAAAATTTTAAAAAATTTTCTTTAACAACAAATCAATTGATCGTTTATTAATTATATTACTTCAAAATTCACTCTACAGGGATTAAGTGAGTGGGGCTAGCCAAACGTGTATACATAAGTTATGTTTAACAATCATTAACAGATAATTAGTTTTTGGCCCAGCATTGCTGAGTTTGTATTTAATTTGCTTAATTATCAATGTAATGCAATGCATCAAAATTCAAAAGATTGCAAAACTAAATTAAACAGTTCCTTTCACTGAGAGTTATTTGGTGAGAAAATTGAATAAATGAAGGTGAAAAATGCAATGTAACATTGTTAATATGTGTATGAAAAAGAAAACCAATAGGTAACAATGTATTTATTGTCCATTTAAAAAACAAAAAAAGGAAAATAAGAAAGAAATGAATGTGCGAAGCATGAGAAGATAGTGGAATTGAAGAGCAGTAGGTGATCACGTTCACATGGATCATTAGGGTGGAGTTTTGAATATATCTTATAATAGAGAGTTATGATGATGAGTTTGAAGCAGGCAAATTAAAAGCTCGAACATTTCAGAGTTTGATACTCAAAAACACAAATTTTTAAACTAACCAATATACTCAAAATTTTACAAGTGGTTATCTTAACACCACACATCATCATTAATTTTTCAATTACAGGGTAAACTGTTGTGAAATCATTTACTAACCCTTCTAATTATTCATCCCCTTTATACCCACCGTACCGACCCCTTTAGTAATTAGCATGATTATCTCTCGCTATATTTTAAAGTGATAATCACGCCACAATAACTTCATATCACTTGTTATTCCTGGAAATAACAATCTTAACTAAACGAGAACATGAGATTGGACAGAAAAGGAGGTTCAAAGAACAAATCCTTACCCCTCTCATTCTTTTCACTCGCTCCCATAAACACACAAAGAGGGATGTATCTATCGCAGCTCTTCTGAGATAGCCTGCGGAGCACTGAGTTTGGCACTGTTTCAACCTGCCACTGTTCATCACTGGTTCACTTGTAAAAAAATAAAAAAGTGTTCTAATCTCTCATACATTGTCCTTCAATAATCGTACAAACAATTATCACTGGAGGGTTATCAGGAAAATATAAACACATATAGTGAATCTACGAGATTTGTTAAACCATGTCGCAACATACAACTCAGAACTCATTGTTCTTCAAATGCAATGCGCTAACATTTGTCCGTACAAACTTAGTTGTGTCTGAACCAACCTATGGACCCCGCGCTTTTGATTCTCTAGCACCACGCTGGTCATTACATTTCTCCAAACAAACACTCATGTTGGGTCGACATCTTATGTATTATCTTTGATTAATTGAGGTGCCTAAAAAATATTACGTAAATTAATTTCTTTATACTAAGCCAGGGGAGCTATGGAGATTTGTCCCCTAGGATTAAGGAGATACAATAATACACTTATATGATTTTAAATCAAAAATGGAAATTAAGAATGTAAATAATCTATCAATCAACACTTAGACTTATCCATTTAATAAAAACAGAAAAGCACAAAAATATGGAGTCATTTTTTTTTGTCATATAAAAAAGTTTCAAAAAAACAAAATTGTTTAAACTTTACAAAATTGTTGAACTACGCAATAAATACTCCTTATTGATAACTTATAGAAAATTAAATTGTAAGAGGCACATTGTATTGATCCACAATTTAATATTAAAGATGATAAGGTTAATTAAATGGTTCAAATTCAATATCAAAATTGTCAATTTGTAATTTAAAAAACATCCCCGAACATCGAAACTTTTGCCCAAAAATCTAGAGCAAGGTATATATATTTGAACTAAAAAGTAATAAATTGGTATAGCATATAATCAACCAAAAAATTTATTGTGAATCGATGTTATAAATCTTGAGATCACTTAACTGATACTTTTTATCATGTTTAAGCTTATTTAATATGATATTGAAGTAACAATACTTTTTTAGGTTTTTCTATGAAAACTAGAGGGTGGTCATGGGCCGAGTTCGGGCCGAGCTTGCATCACTTT
>SNQN01001837.1:52572-66440 GCA_008642245.1 Bassia scoparia
TATTGGTTTCTGGGTTAACGTTAATGATTGTACGGCAGGGCAATTACTATGTGTCCCGCGATCATGGTCCTCATCATGGTCCCGCGAGCAACTCTGTTCATGTTTCGAAACAGAAATGTTCATTCAACATTGTAAAGTTATTTCAAAGTTGTAATGTCATATCTGAAAAGAACCTTAATATTTCGGAAATGAACATTTCCTATTTTCGAAATTCAACATTTCTAGTTCGAAATTGAACATTTGGCCCGAGATCACAACTGGTCCCACGGACCATATAGCCACTTTGGAAATTCTTTTAATATGGAGATAGTTGTAGAAATTCCTGCTTTGGCACGCTACTACAGATTTCCTCTCTGCTCAAGGGTTGAGAGATGGGGATGGCTTCGCCTTCTATTGCCATACTCTAAGAGCTGATCTTGGCTTTGCACCTCGGGATGGTCTTGGCACTTCGAGTTCTCGCGTCCCCTTCACACCTCAATAAGAGAAGAAATCCGTTTCGGATTTATCTCCTCGATGCTAAGTAGTATGGAGGGAGGAATAGTAAATGGCTAAGCTATTTAGAGAGAAAGTTCTAAGAGATAAGTTCTTACTGTGTTAAAGTAAGTGCAAGTAATGCTCTCATATATGTGGAAAGTTGTGTTGAAAATGGTGCCTCAAGGGGTATTTATAGGCTTTTGCTTACTCTTGGGCTAGGATGTGTGACACTCTGTCACCAATTCAGTCTCGTTTTTACTCGTTGCTTTGCTTAAGCTGTTTCTTTACGCATGTTAACCGGTTTTCGTTGAATGTTTACAGATCCACTACCTCTCGTGGCTTTCTGCCACGTGTACGAGGTTCTACAGCGCCAAGTTGGATTCTTGTGAACCAGCACAAGACGGCGACACGTGGCTTACATGGCGCACATCAATTTGCCCCTCAAACACCCAATTATGCTTGTTTTGGGAGTTTGATAGTAATTCTCATGCTCAATTGGTTATGAAGTTTTTCTCGATATTTCGTGCCCATTTCTTTCATGAGGATCTCCTCGATTTTTGGGCCTTGCACTGGGAAACTACTCCCCCCGTTTTCGTGATGCCTTAGTCAATAATCTGATGTTTTCACATTCTCAAGTTGTGGCCAGATTTGAGAAGTTCCCATTTCTTTGGGATTTGAACTCATTTCAGAGTTGGGTTCATTCCCTCGAAGTTGGAACCAAATGTTGCATTCTAATTGATAAACTCAACTTTCCAGAAGTCAACCAAAACCCATCGAGGTTATCTGGGGTCCAATATAAGCTGGCTCAAACTTTTCCACTTGGATTCCAAACCAGGCCAGATCATTTGGGGCTAGTCGCGCTCTCCGCTCCTACCGCGCCGCCGTCCTCATGCTTTCTCTGTCTCCGGCTGTCATCGTTTCACCCCTCTATAAGTCGTCTCTCCTTCTCTCCCTCTCGGAAGATCCTCCCCATCGACATCTCTCACTCTCTCTCTCGAGCTCTTATTCTTGTGTACCTACTCCAATTCTCCGTTGTCCGGTTTGCTCTCGGTCCCGCACCTCTCCTCACGTCTACTCCTCGTCTCTCTTCTCTCTCTCTGCTCATTCCTACTTGAGTTTGAATGATAAAAAATTACATGAACTATATATTGGCATGCAAGTTCTGTTTAGTGTGAAGGAACAAAAGATCATTATATCATATTTGATGAAAGACGAAGCCATGAAGCCCAAGTCTTGATGTTTTTACTGAATGGGAGGTCAGAGTTTACAAGAGTCATATTTCTTAGGTTTTAGATTGTAGAGGTAAGTGGGTATTGGATTGTGTATGCATTTTAAAGGTTGAGTCAGAGAGTGGAGCTAGTTTGTATTGTTGATTAAGAAACTTCGTTACTTATCATATACAACTATAAGTAAACTGTGGCTAGAACCGGCAGTCGGGGAACAGTTCTGAACCCCAGTTCTCTCAAGTTTATGTCACACAACTGCTCTTTTGTTTTTTTGGAAAGGTTCTTTCTGCGTAAATTGGTTTTTTTAATAATATGATGGTTGGGGTTATATATATGAAGCAATAATCTTAAGATGGTAAGAATGTTATTTGGCACTGATTATATTTGATCTCAAATAAAATCAGTAAGAATATGTTCGGTGGAATTTTGAACTAGTATGTGCCCTCCCAAGGAAAATATTCTTAGCAATATTGCTATATAACATGCAAGCCGGAAGGCTTATTTAAGATATCTTTGTTTGTACAGAAGAACAAAACCTAAACTGGTTGTTTTTTGCGGCCGAAGCCTTATTCGTAAAGACAGAAAGCTTGGAAAAAGTTTCTCTCTCTCAACTTAACACTAGGCATAAATAATACATTAGGACATAATATAGCTCTTATTCCTAGCATTCAGGCAAATTGTTTTGAGAGAACAAGTGTTGTCAATGGAGGCTTCTGTGGAAGTTTTAAGTTTGCTGGGGAATTTTGGTCAGTGATCATAGAGGGTCTCATTGAATCACCAAGTTTGGTGGTTGGGTCGAACTCCATAGGTGAAGTTGGAGGAGTTTTTGTGCATAGGTAACAATACTTGTCTGTCGATGGTTGTAATTCTTTTGTTATTCTGAGTTGAAATCTATGTAAACCACATATTTTAAATAATATACACATAAATATATCTTAATTATTATAAAATCGATGTAATCCAGATTGAATTTTGAAAATGCCATACGTGAATCATGAATAAATATTAGGGTTTTTTCATTTGGTAGCCACCAGGTTTAGTTTTTTCAATAGTGAGCCGTGCAATTTTTTTTTTTATTATAGACCACATTTATTGATATCCAGTTAATTAATAATCAATTACCAATTTATGCTGTTTAATTCCCCAAATCCCCTTAACCCTGGTTAAACTCTTATATTTTAATGTGCCCACCACTCGTCCCGTATGATATCTCTCAATTAATTAAACCTGCTCCCAAAACGAAGAAAAACTGAAATTCCCCAGTTAAATCGGATTCCCCCATTTTTCCCCAAAATTGCTCTTTGATATCTCATTGCAGTTGTGTTTTCATCCCCAAATTCATCAATTTTCCTCCGCTTCCCCGCAGTTTTTATGTAGAAAATTAACTCATGCTCTTGTATCGTTAATTTCAATGTCCTAAATTTCATTCATATCGGTTGCGGAACAACAATTGTCTGTTAACAGCATACATTCAATGCTTAAATTGTCGTTCTCTAATTTCACCAAATTTTCCATCTCAAAATTTACTTTCTGTTACAGATAAGTGTCAGAACACGAGTGTACGTTCAAGTGTCAATATGTTCAAAGTTCATGCTAAAATGGTTTGGATTGGATATGTGAAAATTGAGAAAATGCAAGTGCTTTATTCGGGAAGTACCTATGATATCGATTTCTCAATCGAGCAACACCCAGAACGATCTAACTATAAGTGTCCGAAAGTGTGAGTTTTCGATTGGTTGAACAAGATGGTTATTCGAATTGAGATAGTTGAAGAAGGAAGGAAGACTCGAGTCTTTGTTTCAGTGGTCATTGTCAACTTGCATCTGCGTTATTACCATTGAGTTCTTTGGTGAAGAATAACTGTATGATGTGGACATTGGTTGTGGTTTTGTCAACCTTTTTGGTTGTATGGTGTTGTTTAAGTGATCAGCATGTTAGTGTAGCTTTAGATGGTAGTGTGTTGATCAAAGCTTTAGGCTGTGTATTTTTTTAGGCAGTGTACTTTGAGTTTCAATCTCTGATTTTGTAACTAATTATTGTTGCAATTAGTTTAAAATCAATAAAAGAACAAATTTTATATCAGAATTATTTGTATTTTGTATACAGAAAATTCACATTCATTTTATATCAGCATTAATTGTATCTGTACATCAGCATATGAAACATGTATCAGTTTGTAGCGACCATATTTTCGTAAGCTGCTTCCTGAAACGTTTTCTAAAGTGTTCCATACCTACTACTCAAATACGTCAGCATATCAGCAACTCTGGGTGGGTTACTGGTGCGCAAATTGTTAGATAATGGTTCTTAGCATTATTATTTGCAATTAGTTCAGGTTAATAAAAGGAAACAATTTTGTATCTGTATTTGCAATTTTTTTGTGGTCTAATTTTCTGTTCCAATAAAAGAAATTAAGAGTATACACTCCAAATTAAAGAAACTTAACGACTAATAGGATCCAACATACTGTACATTGACCATTAAAGGTTAAAAAACACAGTCTATAAACTAATATCAGTGACATAAATGGAGAGAATAGCTCATAGTTGAGACTCTCGTGGATAGTTATGGTGTTTTGAGTGTTGGTGTAGTGGCAAGTAGTTTCGTTCTCCTTATTCCCTGCCTTTCCATTTGTGCTTTTTTCCTGAATCTGCCCTTTGCTTCTTTTTGTTTATTGTGGTAACCCCTTGGCAAGACATTTTTTGTGCCCCATGTTTGCAAGTGAGCACATTATGAGTTTTGCTCTTTCCGGTCCTTTGGCATTCTTCACTATACTCCGCCGGCCTTTTATTATTGCGTTGGTCCTTGCCAACACCTCTTTCATTAATTGGTTGGCATGAATTGAAGGGTGCATTAGGACTTGCTCAGGCCAATGGTTTTTGTCAGGATGTACTAATCCACCTGACCATAATGCATCTGTATTCGCTCATTCAATACTAAATACTTCATGAAGGACAAGACTGTAGTGGGTCGTCCGGCATGCAAGATGAATCTCATGCCATGCTGTGCATGGTAATAACAGGAACCAGTCAAGCTGCCCCACAGGCATTAGCCCTTGCAGTATGTGCTTCAAGTTACAGCCAACACAGGGCATTTACCATCTCCAATGTTCATAACGAATCCCTAGCCTGACTGTTTGATGGAATAGCTCTGCATTATTTGGAAGGTCAGAGCAAATACTTGAACTCTCTTCAATTTATCTTAGGGCATCAGAAGATCATCCCTTTGCCATTTCCTCACAATTTCTCGACATGCTTCCCATCCTAGTGGACACCCTGAACCATCTGTCCGAACTTCTCCCTGATGGCTTACAAATTGAGATTTAGAAAGTATCTGCATTTATTGAATAACATAAATCGAGAAAAACGTGCAGAAAATCGAGCAATAAAGGGTGCAAAAGCCGCCAATAAACTGAAGATGCGGTGATTAGCAAAGATAGAACAATCGTGATTTTTTGTCAAAAAATAACTGCAACAAATTTAGAACAAACCTTAATACCAGTGCAACAGGAAATGTCGACAAAGCAATCGAAAGTAGCCAGAGCATAAAGCAAAACGATCAAGCAAAGAATAAAGAATTCGAAAGGTTGGGTTTGGTCTTCATAAGAGTACAAGCAGTAAAGAAGGGTAATAAACGCTAAGTCACATTTAACTAAAGTTAGTATCTAAAGCATTGATAAACAATAAATTGGCTAATTGATTATTCTTAATAGGATAATAAGAATTAGTGGCTACTAATGATAATAAAAAGAAAATGGAGGCTACTATTGATACAAATAAACTTGGTGGCGTACCATGAGAAAAACCTTAATTTAATTTTTTAATTATGACAAACCTAAAATAAGTATTTATTGCACAATTAACTATTAGATTTTTATTTGAAGTTCTAAAACGAATTTTTTTATTATTGCATTATATTGGTAATATCATTTAAACTTTGAGCCGCTTTATATTGAAAATGGGCATCCACTCGTTTATAGTTAGATCCACATACATTGTTCTATTCTCAAGATTTATGTATCATAGCTGAAATCAGTTAGTGGTAATATTGTAGTTCCATGTAGCTTATTTATATTAGGATGATAGGTAGTTCGGACAATCATACAGATCGTGATCTGTCTATGGTTTTGATGAGTGGCTTTTTAAAGCAAGCAATGTTGATCTTACTCTTCCTTGGAGTCCTTTAAACTATTTTTCAAATTTTGTGTAACTAACTTGGCATTAGGCAGAATAGTATTTCATAGGCCATGAAAAATTTTAAGCAATGTTATCCAGTGTCATTTTTAATCGATATAACTAACACAATAGGTTTGTTTTCAATTATTTTCGAATCAATCTTATTTCAATGAATTCTCAAACTCACAATTGCATCTTTATTTGCAAGCAACCAAACCAAGCTGCAAACCTAATAACGAAACTGGTTGTGCGTAACATCTCCTTATAAAATACACTACATTTACTTGTTTGTGGACGCAATCAACATTTTAGGGCAAACTGTAGTTTTTATATTATTTAATTTATTATTAGTTTCAAAGAGATGGGTTGTTCAACGTTAATTTTCAGCCTAATATGCTTAATCTTTTGTTTACGGGCGATTAAACTTAATTTTACAACAGTACCATAATTATTTACACTTCTTATATCTTAGGTAAGATAATCACAGTGAGATTTTTATACATACGTGATTTGTTTCATAATTGCATATGAAAGCCTATGCAGATTTCGAGTATTTTATTGCAATTTATGCAACATATGATCATTCTGACATTACTATCGCTTGTTGGAATTATTGGTTGTTAGAGAATATCTCTTTGATTGTGTGCAATTTGGGCATGAAAGGAGGAAATATTTCAGCATCTAATCATGAACATTGAGTTTTATAAGATTTTTTAGTTCAATAAATAAAGATTAGTAGAGAAAGAGATACTTCAAGTGGTTACACAAACTTGTCCTGCTAATTATCACAAAGACTGGGATCTTAGCCTTATCCTTGGGACATCTTAGCACAACAAAACAGGAAGTTTATAATCAATAATATTTTTATATATAAAAATATGTTATAAGATTATTAATAGCTCATGAATACAAACCATGCATTGGTTGATCGAATCTAAAGCTTTTTGTATAAACAACTAAGTACTCTTTGAGAAGATTATTGAACAAGAATGCATCGTCTCTAATCTAACATTAAGTTTATAAGAATAAATGATGAAATGATTAATGACACTCGAATATGAACCCACCATCACTCCATTTGTCAATTTAGATTTTTTTCGAAGGTCAAAAGTTAATACAATTGTTGTGCATTTTCCAGATATATATCTTTCAATTGCCGTATTTCAGTGTATATTAATTGCTATTATATTGTATATTAAATGGAGTAAGTTGTATAGTACTAATTAAATGAATAGTTATGTCTTCGTAAACAGAACATGCATGTTATCATTCGTTCTGTCTTTATTTGGTCTTACTATTTTCAACCTTTTTTTCTTAAAAAGATAAAAATATATAGAATGAAGAAGATCAGGAGCTGTTTGGCATTTATAAACAAAATAAAGAGTGAAAACACTAAGTTTCCAAACCATACTAACTCATAAAAATAATTACAACTATATTCCCATAAAAAATTAAAACCATATTTCTTCTTTATTTATTCGAGGAAAAATTACACCAAGATTGTACTAACAATTACTTAATTAACAAAACATCAGAAACATATAAATCTCAAAAAGGACATATATATTATAACATTACAAAGCAATTGCCATTACTTCCAAAAAAATATACCGAGTAATCGATATGAATATTTCCTGTAACGACATTAAACCAGTAAATTATTGATTACGCAATATCTTATTACGCATAATTGATGAAAAATTCAATTCGCGTTGAAATTCTTCTAAACTTAGTAAGTTGAATAACCATTGTCCCACTAATCGGGCTCGGGCCGGGCCTAAAATCATTGTCCAAAGCCCGAAAAATTGGAGCGGACATTTCAGGCTTTTTCAGGTCGGGCCAAAAAAATAAACTAAAACACTTAAAAACTCACTGCCAAAGCCCGACAAAAACTAAAAAAATCGAACCGGGCCGAAAAATCATGCCCAATGCCCGTAATTTTTCGGGTCGGGTCGAGCTCTGGTTAATCGGCCCTTGAAATACCCCTGTGTTTTAACGTTTTCTACAAAATGGACCTAATCTTATTTTCGTCTACAAAATGCCCCTGAATTTTAAAACCCTTTCACCACATAACCTAAATAGCTAAATTTAACCAAACGTGGTTAATTATAATATTTAAAAAATAAAAAAATTAAAAATTAAAAGAAAATAAAACAAAAAAACCCACAACTCCCCCTCCCACCACCTACCCCCATTGCACCACTCCTCCACAAATACCAACACCACTAGCCTGACCACCAATTACTGTGCCACAACCAACACCCTCCTTGCCAACACCAACACCACCAGCTTGGCCAATAACAAAAGCAACCCTCCTCCTCACCCACCACGTTCCACCCAAACCACAAGCCTTCGAACAACACCCACCTTCGAACAAAACCCAACCCTACTCCATCCAATAGATCCACATCGCCCCAACAGAGCCATCGAACCCACCCAACAACTCACATTTAACCTGATAACAACAAACTTGATTTTACAAAAAGAATTGCAATTTCAAACTCGAGTCACTTCGAACCATCAATTCGAATCGAAAGTTGATTACAAAAATGATTTCGAACATTGATTCGAGAATTAAATTCGAAATGATTTGGAGTTTGATTTGAAAATTGATTTAGGGTTTGGTTCGAAAATTGATTTGGGGTGGTTCGAATTGAGTTCAATTGGCGAAGGTATGGGTTGAGTTCGCATTCGTTGTTGTGGGGTTCACGTTGGTTGGGTGCGCGATGGTGTGGGGTTCGCGTTGGTTGGCAAGGGTGTGCGATGGGTGTTGATCGAGCTGGGTCTGTGGTGATGGGAGTAATGGTAGCGTGGGTGGTCAAGTGGTAGCGTGGGTGGTCAAGTGGTAGSGTGGTGATGGGAGCAGTGGTAGCGTGGGTGGTCAAGTGGCGTCGTCGGTGATTGGTGGTGGTTGGGAGGAGTGTTGGTTTCGTCGTTTAGGAGTGTGGGTGGGTGGTGGGAGGTGATAGGAGGGGGTTTTGGTTTTTATTTGTTTTTTTTATTTTTATTTTTAAATTAAACTAACCATGGTTAAGCTAAATTAGTTATTTAGGTTATGTTGTGAAAGGGTTTTAAAACTCGGAGACATTTTGTAGACGAAAAAAGATTAGGTCCATTTTGTAGAAAACGTAAAAACACAGGGGTATTTCATAGAAAAACCCTACTTTTTTTTATGAAAAATGACAATTACCAAATAAAATTTTCACGATAAAATGGCCATTTACATCAATTATTGCATTTTAATATCCGCACGCATCACGTGAAAAAAGAATTAGTATAACAAAAGCCAACAATCAACTCAAAAAACTAGTAACATTGGCTTTTGGCTGAAAAGTCAATCAAAACAACCAATATCCAAAGACTTAAATGACTCTTTAACCAAAATAAAAAGCCAAAAGCCAGGCTTTGACGCGTTTGACCCTTTGTTTGAAATGTCTGTTAGCTGTCGGCTGTGGCTTGTTTTTTTTTACTGATTGACTTGCTAAGGCTGTTACATTACAAAATGATTTATTAACCTTATTAGTTATTACACTTTTTTATTTGCCACACTTACCATCTTGCTGTATTTGACACCACCAAACAAACGCATCGTTTTAGCTACGGCTCAGCATAACATTGCCGTTTCAAACCTTCGAAAGTTCGTATCGTTTCCAGGGGAAGTGACTGGCACCAATTTGTACGAGATCAACCTCTCAAATCCCAACAAAAATTCAATATCATGGAAAACAGTAGAAAAAATGAACCAGTGAAAAAAACAAAAACCAATAATAATTTATTATAATATGAATTTCTTCCGAAAAATCTCTTCACAATCCACTTTTCTAATTTTACTCAGAGATCATTCAAATCTGTGAATTTCCCGGCTGAGTCCATAGATCATACCTCTCACTCATGGCATCCATGTCCTCCATTGCCCAGTAAGTTATTCGTGTTTAATCTAATCTTAAGATTGTTTTTTTTGGGGGGTACCATTTTAGCTTAATTTGATGCAAGATTGATCTTTTTTGCATATTTTTGCTACCTCTTTCAATTGTTTTTGGTGGGAACTCTCGAAGTTTGAAAGTGGGTAATTTGTGGAAATTTAGGATGCAGTTGGTATTGTGGCAAAGCTATCAGAATGTATTGCTTTCAAGGGTGGAAATATTTCGGGAGCTGATATTTTTGTACAGAAAAGAAGCATGTTTTATTCAAGAAGGTATTTATATTCTTTGTTTTATATGTGTATATTTGTACTTATTTTGTTGTTTTGTTCATTATTAGCAGTTTGGTATCTGTTAAGTCTTCTGTTAATGTCGCTTTCTGAATATTACTAGAAGTTATTTAAGCTCTAGTATTTGTTTTCATGTTGACTAATCTTGGTTCAATTGGTGATATGATTGGTGGAAACTGGCTTTGACTTGGGAGAAATCTGTTATAATTTTTTTTGTGAATGTGGGTCTAATTTGGAAGTTGTTATATTGATTGGAATGAATTTATTGCTGTAAGTAGCATTGATGATGTATTAATGAAGCATGTTGCTTACTAATATTTCTTGGTAACTATTTTGTCTCACTGTCACAACTCTATGTAGTATGGTGGGTGTTGCGAAAAGGATGGATTGAATGAAGGATGCCATTGTTATAAAGAAAATGGGATTAATTTACTCATGTAGGACATTGAGATATCCCAAAGTCCTGAGCAAGCGAAACAGATTTCAGCATTGAGTGACTAGGTTGATAAAGGATAACTCGATAATAAGGTAATGTATAAATTAGGAGGGAAGTTGAAGTGGGAAAAACAGCAGGCTATTTTTTAGTGACCCCCTTCCTGTTTAGTTGGGGTTTGATTTAGCTATTAGCCTGAATTTGTGTGAAGCTGTGTGTATTTTTGGTGATCGTGTTTTCAGAAACAAGGGATTCAAAGATAATGGTAAGTGCTCATCTGAAAAGGTAAATGTGAAGAGTGCTTTTGGTGTTGGTTATTAGCATAGCAATAGGTAAGCAAGCACAGTTGTGCACTTGCGCTGCTCTCACTTTTCACCAGAGGCAATCTCTTTTCTATGGAGATAGCTCTCGTACACTATGTTTGGATAGTAAAGGTGGAGGAAAAGGAAGGTAAGGAAGAGGAGGAAGGGGAGGGAAGAGAAATGGAGGGGCAAGTTGGGGTCTATTTTTCCTCCAAACTCTCCAAATTTGGAGGGATTAAAGAGGAAGGGAGGGAGAAGGATGTATCTTCCTCTTCCTTCCCCCAACTTTTCTCAAACAAGAGAAATTGTGCTCCTCCTTTCTCTTCATTCCTTCCTTCATTTCTTTTTTGAAACGTAGTTGTTTGATATTTTTTAACCCTCTTCTTCTTTTGTTGTCACTAGTCATCATTAAACCTGCTTTCTTTTCTTTCATGAACTCACTTTTCTTCTCAGTTTAATTTTAGCCTGAAAGTAGTCCTATATTTTTCAGTTTCGGTGTGGACTCTTTAGTTATATTATCTGGGATAGTGGATATTTATTATGTTTGATTAGTTAAGTAGTTCATTCTCTGTTTTGCGCCAATTATTACTTTAAAACATAATGTAAACTGCCAATATAAAAAGACAAAATTTCTATGTGCCTCATGAATGTTTGAAATCTCCTTTGCAGTGAGTTTGTTTTCGATCCTTCTAATGGTCAAGGAGCAAATGGATGAGGACTTCTCAACATGCTAAGATGTTCAATGCGTTGAAATCAGTTGTTCGTGTACCAGTCTAGATCCGAAATACAAATTGTGTTTTGCTTCAAAACAGGTCTCATTACCATATTTGTGCAATATTTCTTGTTCAATTACTAAGCTGAAATTTTTTTTCAACTTTTGTAGGTTACACTGATGAAATAGCTGCATTATAGCCCATCTTTCTTCTTTCTATTGACACTTCTTTTCTTATCTTGTGATAGGACATTGTCTTGTTGACTTGCTACATGCATGGAGAGATGGAAGACTACTGTAATATAACCAGAGTGATAAGGTCATTGGGAAAACAACCTGAGTTGTCTCTTGTAGTCTCTTTGGGTGACATGGGCATTGACTTTTCTTTCTTTTCTTTGTATTGCTGTTTTGTTCTCGCAGTAACCATGACAGACATCCAGATTCCCATGTGATGCGTTTTCTTGAGAGGCAACGGATCCCTTACCATTTTCTGAAAGGAAATTGCTGGAAATAGAAGAGAAGAGGAGATACTGGACTTGGTTCAGGACACAGATTTCCTAGTACTTGCTAGGTACATGCAGGTACCTTAGAACTCGATAAGAAGTCATTTCATGAATTAGCAACATATATTTTCATGTGCTAGCAAATAAAAGGGATGTCTTTGCATAGGTGCATAGTCTGATGTTAGATCRATACGATACCCTGGGTAATGGTGACATCCTCTTYAGTTTAAACACAGTGTRCGTGAATTCAAATTTAATTTGCACACCCAGAACTATGCACAGATTCTAGAGCTTTGTAATAAAAAAAGACAATAGGTTTAATTGATTGCAAGTAGTTAAGGGCCAGAAAGAATTGACATGATGTGTGAATTGAAYTGATGTGTGTAAATTTACTTGTTGCTTGTCAATCCATATTTGCAAAGACATATATGTAATAGACTTGAATTCTGGATTACTATTATGCAATAAATCAGTAAAATAGAGTACTAAACTTGAGGACTCTTTGATTGCCAAACTGAAAATTACAAGGTGAACAATAGCTTGAGGCTATCTTAAAAAGTAACTCGAGGTTACCACTCTCCACTCCTAGGAATTCTTACAAAATACTCACAAGCCATCTATTGATTTACTACTCTCCTGTATAAGCACCACCACCATGCTTTAACAACTTTACTATTTAATTACTTTTGTTTCTATTCTGTTATCCACTACTCCTCAGACCTGCTGTGTACCAGCACCACCACCATCTTAGTTTTAATTAAGTTTGTCCTCTTCTTGTGATTTGTCCCTTGTGGTAGTTGTTGTTGATATCTTGTGTCTCCTTTCTTGCCTCTTCGGGTACAGACACAAATTGGTGGTGAGTGTGATCGATTCATTACAATATATGAAGAGCTGGCTTGGAGACTTTAGTTTGTCTGTGAATGAACCCTTTTTTGGAGAGTGCTAATATTGGATTCTTTTAAGCATTCGTGCAACCCTTTTGTTTGGGTTTGATGCCAGTCACAATGATCTATAAATGTTTAGAGCTTGGTTAGGATGAGAAAGTAAAAAAGAAACAGAATGTAGAGGGTTGAGTCTCTAAATATGATGTTTGGCTATGCCAGGGTAGATGTTGATAAGTAGCTGTTAGAGCAATTGGTTGATAATTGAGGTTAATGATGTAAGAAATTAGCCAGAATAATATGGAGTCGTAAAGACTAAAGAGACAAGATTTAGGAAAATCCGACAAGCAAATCACTTGAAGACTATAAAACCCACCCGAAATAAGGAGCAATTGTTGCATTGATTAATTAGTMTTTACAAGAGATTGCAACTCTCACTAATTACCACTCAAAGCACAAGGATTATACAATGAAGAACTTCCTCTCAAACCCAAGCTTTTGGTGTCTCTCAATGTGTTTAAGATTTTGTGGATGAATAACAAATAACRCCAAGTGGGTATTTATWCCCCCGACCAAATAAAACAGGGGTTTGTGTTGCGTGTTGAGGAAGGCAGAACAAACAAGAAGCTAATAACAGATTTCTTTATCCCAGGCAAGATGGACGTGTCAAATATGACACGAACGTGTTGACCTATGCAGGTTAGTTCAAATACCTCAATTTGAAACGGCCATAACATCTTCGTTACTCCACCAAATCAAGTGTATGACCTACCGTTGGAAAGTTCTTTGAACAAGCTTAATGAGTCATCGGCAACTTGATTATGACTCGATACAACCAATCAAAGAAGTATGGAATTTACTTGTTGCATTTTCAAGGAAGGTGTTGATAGGTCAACCTCAAACTTGAAGCATTTCTCAAACTACGGGTTTTGATGTATTAAATGGAGGTGAA
>SNQN01001837.1:68485-85563 GCA_008642245.1 Bassia scoparia
AATTGTCTTGAAGTATGGACAATCAAGATGCTAATCGAGGACTCGAGGTGCATGTAGCTGACTTCGCATCATCTCATTTGGATTAAGATTTTGAGAAATTGAAAGGAATGAGATGAGAAGGTTGAAGCAAGAGGGGCAATAGGTTGATAGTTCCATTTCTTTTCTGTTTGTGTATAATATTGGTAAAGGAGTGGYCGAGAAATAAGATGAGATCCAGTTTCTTTTTCTTTCTTTATTTGTCTTTAATGTAACAAAAACCTCGCCATTGTTCCGAACCCCTCCCTTCCTTCTGTTATGGTCTCTGACCAAACACGAAAGACGACGCTTTTTACAGACAGTTATGAAGTAGGACAAAAATCTGTGAAATATGAAGTACTGTAAGTGATTTACATACGAATGACATYGTTCCTTTGAACATTGCCCGTGGCTGTTTAGTACATTATCTTAGTTTATTACAGTATGATCTGCCACCCTAACCCCCTCCCTCCCTTTCCCTAATAATATTATGTGACATTTTTTCCAACATATCATCACCGGAACCAAGATCCTTGGTTTTATATGCACATACACAAGAATCCACTAAGAATTCTTATCTGACACTAAGGCGCTGCAACGAGTGCTCAATGTCTTCGACACAATTTACTCTCTCTAACATGTTCTGAATCCCATCAACCCATTGCTGCTTATGAACCTTATTCTTGCACTTGAATTCCAGAAGCCCTTGTGCCGTCTTAAGTCCGAAATARGCATCTAAGTCATCCCTTTCTTTGTTGAAGGGCCATGTTMTGATCTGATCACAAACTGCATATACTAGACCTGTTACAGCAAAGRGGAGTAGTGTTAAGAAAAGTTTTCATTTATTAATTAGGRAAAGAACAAAGTTTTGTGAGTGTAAATTTAAGCTTACATTTGTCCTTCTTTGAGAATGCACCTCCAACATGCTTGCTTTTCAGTTTAACTATGACCTGTTAATCCAGAGTTTATGTCAGAAACTGTTGAAATGGCATAATTCTGCTGTCATTTCAGAAAACAATGTGCAGAAAGTTATCATCTTTGTAAAATATACCTGAGACTTTTTGTTGATGTAAATTGTGACTTGCTTCCATCTTAGAACTCCTGAAAAAGTAAATGCACAATTGTTTAAGGTTTGAGCAGTTATAATTTGAAAATTCTTACAGAATCTAATCTATGACTCCTGTTGATAATGACACACCATTGATGTAGTTGGAATTCTATTAGAAAAATGTTTTGAATAAGATCTTAATTCTTAATGCATTGTAAGATGACAGGTCAATAGGATTAGAAGGAATTTTCGGTATAAAATATGAGTTGAATTATTATGGTTCGTACCTACTCTATAAAGATTACATGCTTCCAACTTAGTGTTTTGTTAMAGTTCATGGACTACATGTTCATCATTTCAGTAAGTCAATCATCAGGTCCACTACTATCATGCTTAGTAAAAACAGTAAATTTAAACAAATCTGTGTTGAATAATGATCCCTGAGATGTACCTTTCTTAGCATGCTGCATCAGTTCGCCAACGCAAGGGAATTTCTGTTCTTCTGATTCACTGTGGTAAGGATCATGGCTATTAGCATCCCCTAGCGCTTTATCGCAGGGACTGATCGCAGCATTCCGTTTTGCATCTTTAGGCAGCCTTGCCCTTAATGCTGCTTCTGCTCTCAAAGCTGTGATTAAGACAAACYAAAAGAATGAAAAATTGGACCAACACCAATAACATCTGAAACATAGCTTAAAATAGTACTACTAAATAATTATACCAGTAGCAGATGCTGCAGTGAGAGTCATCAGATCACCGGGGCTTTTAATATCAACAGCTGATCGGACAGCTGTAGCTATACGATCATGATCAGCTCCGGCTTGCTCGGCCATCTCGATGCAGTGTGATGCTAAGAGCTCGGTGGCTGATGCAACTGCCCTGTTCATTTTAGATTCCGAGGAGGAATTTTCAGCTGTGGAAACAGCAGCAAGTGCTGTTGCAAGACCTGCAATTGAGAGTGCAGCATGCATATGTGCATTCTCTGCTCTTGCTCTGTCCTTTTTCCTAAACGAGTTGAGATTCGATTTTGAGTCCTTGTGGTGGTGGAACCACTTTCATATCCCTCTCATACGCCTGTGGTGACCGTTGTTCTTCACTTTATCAACCTGCTGCATTTTGTCACAGAAATTCAGGCTAACATCAGAAATTTTCTCGCGCTCTTCCGTTTGGCTGATTTAGAGAAAACATACTGAACGCTTTTCATTTCCCCAGGCAACTATGTGCAAGGGTTGTGACGCGCCAATACACAGTATGTATAAGCACTGGAACAGTAAATACAGCTGCGCTCTAAATAAGCACAGGGGAAGAACTTACAGCATGAGGTTGGTGAAGCGAACTGAAGAATCGATTGAAACGACGAGTGATTATCATGAGTAATGCTTATCAAGGAGAATGCTCTGCTAGTACAAAGTGCCTTGGAGATTATTTCGGACCGAAACGCGTCACATGATCTTGACTAGGAATTCGCATGGCCCTCTGATGGGTTTGAGGTTTTTGATACGCTACTAATGCATGAGTTAGTTTTTGTTCCAAGCCCATTCTTCAAAACCTTGTAAGGCTCTCATACACCATTTAATCTGCTTCGTTTTTACCAACTATTGAAATTGACCCTTTCTGCTCTCCATCTGTTTTCTCTTCTTCTGCTATTTCACTTACACTTGAAAATATTAATTAAGTTTTCCGTTCTTTAGTTGTGCCGTCAGCTATTTGCTTCCTGTCAAAGAAAGTTCAAGAACCATAAGAAACTCACATGAAATTATGTGGTAATCTCTAAAGTCATGTTTTGATTCCACTGAAGATAGCTAAACAACTACCTAAATTCGAAATTAATATATGATATTTCAACGTTGAGGTCTTTAAGGACAAGCAAAAGGAGATATGTTTGAAGGTTTCAAAAATGTACAAGTGAGAGTGAATGATGAATAAGTGGTAAGAAAAATCGTAAAAATACTAATTATATGCGAGGAATTATCAATGGAAGATTGATTACACGAAGTAGAAATGGTTACATCATATTGATTTCGATAATAAAATTCGACTTCAGGAAAATAAATGGAAACCTCGGAAGAAATGAGAG
This sequence comes from Bassia scoparia, assembly GCA_008642245.1. Lineage (NCBI taxonomy): Eukaryota > Viridiplantae > Streptophyta > Magnoliopsida > Caryophyllales > Amaranthaceae > Bassia > Bassia scoparia. The sequence goes on from SNQN01001837.1 coordinate 71,626, forward strand.
TACCCCACTCCGCTCTACCCCGTGTATGAGAAAAGGATGCAATGTTTATTGTTGTGTATAATCAAATTGATAAGTTGTTGGATGATATGAAAATACAACAATCAACACAAAGGAAAAGAAATGAGGAAAATAGATTGGCACTCACTGTAAGAAAAAAATTATGGATGCTTTGGCTTACAACCTTTTAGAATGAAGCTTGATTTGATGGCAATCTCTTGATATGAGTACATATGTCTACTGTGTAGGACATGTATTATATTATATATATAGCCCACAACAAACAAGAAAATAAAAACAAAAGGGAAAGGCTAGGACAAAATCTTAACAAAAAGTGTATTTTTGTTTAATTTTTAAAAATGTGAATAATAAGGAATATGGAGTGAAATTTAAGGGAGGAGGCTGGTTAATTGAATGATTAAAGTAGAATTAGCAGTCGCAAAAGAAGGATATTAATATTGGGAGCAACAAGGGGGAAGATAATGATGCGGGTTAAGATGGAGGGATGACTCCACTACAACTCGTGCATCTAAGCACGCATACCAAAGCCCTAATCCTTTTTTAATTATGCTATTTCATGTTCAATTCATTATATAATATATGGTATTAATTTCATGATTAAACTTCTCTAAATTCATTTTATATCTCTAAATAATAATATAATAATAATTATAATAATAAATAATAATAATAATAATAATAATAATTAATATAATAATAATAATAAACAATAGTAATAATAATAATTTGTAAGTAGATCAATGGTGGTAAAAATTTATGTGCCCAAACTTAATCTCTTCACTTACAAAACGACATAAACTACTCTAAAGTGCATGGTACAAGACAATACCAATGTATCTAGACCTGTGTACATCACACACTTCTTCTTTTTTTCTTATTATTTCAATTTAAATGAACAAAAAATGTGTGTTTTGTAACTAAACTACTGTTGTATTACAAATATGCCGTTCTTGGACACTCATTATTGTATATTTTATTTTTTATAGACTATGGACGGTGATGATTGATTTTGTGAGGAGAATTTAGAGGTATATTTACATATGTTAGCATATAGGCTTTAATATTAGGGTTGGTGCCCTTGGTGGGTGGTAGGATAGTCAAAGTTACTAATTTGTTAATGTTATGGGTAATACATAGTAAATTAAAACCCTAATTTAAGGGCAAGTGTTTGTGTTAATTGCATGAGAAACCTTTGACTGTTTGGGATGGTTCATGGCTTAGAAGCCCAAAAAATGAGTTGGAAATTTGGTTGGCTAATTCAGTGTGACCCTCAATTAATTAGCTTATTATTATTTGCCAAATAATGTTACAGGTTGCTTTAAGTTTAAGGGAGATTATTTAAGTACATACGGATGCACAATAAATTTACTGTGCATCAGATGTATAGTGACCATTTTGGTAATTATAATAACCCTTTTATCAATTAAGTTGACCTCATTTTACTTTATCAAAACTTTATATTGAATTGTAAAGTGAACTGAGAGTCACTATAATATAATATATCAAGGTCGATATATTTGATGACTATGAAAAGGGTAACTATTTGTTGATGCCAATAAATTTATTGTACCAATCTGATGGTATACATACCATACTGTTACTGATTCTCTTCATGTGGCTGATAAATGCCTAGACTCGCAAGTGAACTATGCAATGGCAGTTGCAGAATAATGCTACGAAGTACATATAAGTTGACCATTGAATAAAATTTTACCTACTTGTGAGAATGCATTTAACTGCAATTCWAAAGACATTCAAATTAGGAAATTAAATCACCTAATAACTTATTTGACTTTCAATTGAATATATAGTTCAATTTGTGGTTGGCTAACAACTTAATAATATTCTTATAGAGATCAAGGGTGGGGYAAAATCGCAAATTTGACTTAAATTTATCATCGCTTTAATGACGAATTTGTTAGGTAGATAGTTAAAAATGAGACAAATGACACTAAATCTAAYTKWAAAAATTTATCATATGCCAATRATGTTATGTACGTGTAGAATAGTACGTGTTCATGTRCAAGTATATGTAGTGTCAAGACTATRCTCGAGAGTAGTACTATACATATCCYGTAGATGATCATAAAATAAATACAATAGGGACTTATCCGCTAAAATAAATTAATCTAATCAACACAAATGCATCTATTTATCACTTCCTTTAGCTTACTTAAATTATTTGTGTGATAAATCTGCGATGTTAGTGTAACTATATAAGCAATACACACAACATCAATAATTCGTCAGATTCTATATTACCTTTTAGTTTTATCAACCACACAAATCTCGCATAATTAAATTCACAAAAAAAAAAAAAAAAATCTTAAAGCTTGATTTATATTCTTACTTTTCCCAATAAGATGACGACATTATTATAATTAGCTAGATTATGAATCTAACCATCAATATAAACGAATGTAGATATAAACGAAGTATATCATAATATGCGTCCATGTCTCGGAGCATAATCATGGCTTTGTAAGTGGGAATGTCGAACCCAAAAAGTAACGAGTTGCCACCTTTTTGGGTATGCAAACATTTCATTCATGAGTTATGAATACAAGTATTTCGTATACGATTAGCGTCATATTCTTTTGGACTTAATTTTATGAATATCTGATTAGTTAATTCATTTCAGCTACTTCAACTACTTCAGTTTCCAATTCAGCCTTATTTTATGCATATTCAGTTTCGTTCTTAGTTCTCAAGTCTAATTTATTCCAACTATCTGACTTCAGCCGACTTCAGGTTCAAACATATTTAACCCAAAAGAATGAGGAGGTCTCTTATATAATTATATCGCTACTGCCGTTACTATTGATTAATGATTGTTACGATTATTTTTATTTTTGTCATTTTCAGTGCACTAGCTTAATTAACTTAATTACGCACTGTAGACAACGTATCTAACAAGATCAATCTTATATTCTATGATTTTTCTATATTATCATAAACGTTTTTGCTCTCCTCTTTATACCCTAATATTTCAAACATATACAAACATATTAAAACGGACGAACTATCTTAAGATGCACTCCGATGGAATGTTAGCGTACTACGTAGGATATGATGAGTGCGTCCTAGTCTGATATGATATGATCCACATATGTATGTACATTGATGGCTTGCACTTGCAAGGCTATATCCACTACAAGTAGCAAAATTGCGCACGATTAGGTTATTGGTAGAGTGTCAAACACTAGACAATCAAACTCTTCGCAAGAAATTCTTAAAATCTAAGAATGGTATTGCTGCCTATGCATGGTGCTAGGCACTTCTCATGAGGAAAGATTCATTATGTGGTTACTGTCTGAGGCTCCTGCCTACATCTGCTGACCACTTCCACGTAACACGCTTCCTTCAACTTGGATACATTTCCTTCTTGATTGATGAATTATCATCATTTTGTTATTATTTTCATCTCTTCCCTTTCCTTATTTGTGATAATTAACCTTATGCTCTATAACAATATATAAATTATACATATACTCCCTAGTCCCTAACGTATAGACCGCCGATTTTCGATCACGTATCCATTTGTAAGTTTGCTTATAATGTCTCACTAATAGAAGATATCGAGTAGAAAGAGTGATGAAAGCTGATATGTATAATGGAGAAGTACATGTACTCTGTTCGGATTGTGATGAGAAATCTAGAAAAAATTTAAATAGGCGGAGGTTTGTTGAATCAATCAAATAAAAAGTGTTGTTCATTAAGGAGGTGTTGTATTTGATATTATTTAAATGTCATTTTTGAGAATAGAAGAAGATTATAAACATTGGGAGTCAATTCAGATGCGATCAGACATACATTAGGAAAATAAACCTGTTATCTATCCTTCAATTATGGTTAATTGTGCAGAATCATTGATTGTCATCATAATGCGGCGTTCTTAGATTAAAGAAGAGCGAAGTGTAATTTAGAGTGTTGGCCTAGGTACCGACTTTATCACTTTGTTTCAGAATGAATTTAATAAATAATATCACAAATTCCAATTCTATGTTTATTATCTAGTTATTCAGCAAATATGTTTATCAATAATCTTTAAATGAATATCTGTGTTAAAATATCTATAAGATTCCAACTTATGCTAATGAAATGTGTATTTGATGCATTTTTTTTAAAGAGAAGAACCATATTTCAAAATCTAACTAAATTCTGTCTCATCCTTTTTTATTTACAAAAGCTTACCACTAAATGCACACACTATCACTATCAAATGGATGAAATAGTAATGTAACTCGCTTATGTAACACAATTACAAGTATATATTACCTAAAAATAGAAATGACTTTAATTAGTATTTTGAGAGGGGTATAAAATATTGATCTTGAAACCGAATCGTTACTTTAATTTTAAGATTTTGGTTGAGGTGGTTCATTGACATGAATATGGGTAATCATATATCAAAAGTCACGGGATCAAATCTCATCCACCTCTCCTTTCCACAATAAAATATTAAGTAACAATAATACGAAGTAGGTGATGTTTGTATTGCCATCATTTCTAAAACTCAAAGAGCTCTCGACTGGATGACAGATTAGTAGTATAACCATTTTCTATTATTCATTCGAGTGCTATATTCGATTGTCTTTTCATGGGAAAAAAAATAATTTTCAAATCATTTATAGGGCAGCCCATTCACATTATGCATGCGATGAATTAGTGATACATATAATAATTCCAATATGCCATCTAATTCTTGCAAGAAGAGCCAATTATGTTGTTGTGTGTATGGATTATGAATAGAGACGTACACAAGGCACAAACTTTGCTACATCTATAATTGCTGAATTTGGTAGCAAAATATATATGAATTATATGATAATGGACTTGCGTTGTAATTTGGTATCTAACATTTATTTAAAGATACACTTCTCTGTAGAATAAATAACACATGTGCACTATTATGTCCTAATGTTATGCTTGATAATGTTCAACAATGCATGCTGTCAAGTTTCAAAAGAGCCCAATTGCACATTGACTGCACTAATATCATTTCGAAATTCGCTTTACATTGTAATAGAAAGTGCTTCAAATCCAATGCTAGTTTCTCTAGATACTCAAAACCAGTATTTAATGATAATGTATATAGCTGCGCATATATTACATAGAGCTGTGACCTCAGCGGTGACAATTACACCTGATGGGCTCATGGATTTAATGACTCCCATTTACTATTCCTATTCGATTTCGCCTGATCATACTTTTCATCTTCAATTGTATTTCGTCGTGGTAAATAATTTAAATGAGGGGATGGATTAGAGTTGAAGATGGGGAGATGTCTGTTGTCCTAAAACAGAAGTGTTACGCGAGCAGGCGAGCTATGGATATTCAAATAGGGTATGCACAATACCGTAACATAACATTTGAATCATCGGTCATATAAAAACTCACAAACAAATTTTAAATATCAAATATGATCTAAATTGTCTCAAAGAAGATATGTGTATTAAAAATGGCATTAATATTACATACTTAAAATATAAGAACTAAATATGATTTGAAGAATATTTGACAATTGTTACTCTACGAGGTGTCATGTTTTGAAATCGTTCGTAACCAATTCGATTTCAAACTAACTTTTTACAAACAAATCTTTTCTCACTTAAGATAATCAATAAGTATAGACACTATTTGGCAATTGCATGCCATTGGGATGGCTTCTGTGCGACTAAACGATTGTCTTCGTAACTTATGCATTAATGGACAAAATTCATTACCCGTGTATAGTTAGGGGGACGGATCGAGACAACTATATGCATCTAATGAAGCAAGTATACGATTGTAGGGCCGAGGCATTGGAGAAAGATATCTGACTAGTATCGTAGGTCTCACAAACCGTTTTCGAGTAAAAATAGCAAGTTAGCGTCATTACTATACTAAACACAATAATGAAATTACATAGTCATTAATTGAAAAACACTACCTTTCGTGCTTGGTAAACATTATGATCACAGCATTAGAAATACAGAACAAAATTAGTAAATCCTTAGAAATAATTACTCAGAATAACTAAATAAATTATCTACAGGCTTCACACATAAACAATAAGCCAGCAGCATAAACATAACAAAAATTGAGCAATAGACTAAGTAACAAAAGATTTCAATAGACAGAAGCACATAAGTACAGTCTTAGCACACTTAATACAACAAAGATTTCAATTACAGATTTCAATTAACAAAGACAGACAACAACAAGAATCAAGCATTCGCATAAGAAAGTTAAAAAAATGGCAACTTAACAATTTAACGAAAGTAGATGGTTTTTACAACGACTTTAATCTGCATCTTATGGATGTGACACATAAAATATACTCATGCAGACAAGGTAACGGATTCAAATTAAGTAGTACACATTAACCAGAGAGTTCCTACGGCCAACCAACAGTGACCACGCAGTCCAGAGATCAGTTCCAGCGCTTCTGAATTTATAGGCTAGTAGATTATATTAATCGGTAAGTGTAGCCATTTATATTGTCAATTGCAAACAAAAGACGATGAGTTTTGACTGTAATTGGTCTTAATTTTAACGTTATAGTTGGGATTATACTTATATTCGCGATTTTAAATTAATGTCTCGGCGCAATGCTCAGGGGCAATTTTATAGGCACCTTGTATTTTGTGATTGGTGTTTTCTTTCGATGACTATCTTTAACGCCATGGCCCCACAGTCCCGACTGCCGCCGCACGCCTGCAACGAAGCACCGACTCACGCCAGAGCAACACCAGTGCAGCACCACCGTCCAGCACCAGCATCACGACTCCACGAATGACGGACCACCGAGGCACGTGTCGCACCGAAAAACATTTGAGAGATTTGAATTAAGTGAATAAATTGATTTTTGATTTGAAATAGTAAATCTGAGTTTTTAGAGAGAGAGATGATAAGTTTTGAAGAGATAAAAAATTAAAAGTGATTCTTTTTCCCTTCAACGTGACCTTCCCTCTACTTGAGTGGCTGTCAGCGTTACTGTTTTTTTTAATTTTTTTTAATCAAAGCTGATTTTTTGGGGGTAAGGGTATGCACCGTGCATACCCGTGCACTATCCATACCTCCGCCACTGGTAGCGAGTAATTTGAAACTTTTCAATGGAAGAGAAAAACGACGAGGAAGAAGTAATTGTCACATTTCATGAATATATATGATAGATATCTGACCTTGACTTCATATCTATGAAATGGACTTTTGATTATGGTCGTTTTACTATTGTATTTTATGTTTTTGCCCCACCATTTTTATTATTTGCGTTTATGAATCATGCAGTGATGATAATAAACTTGTTTGTAACTCTATAGGTCACAATGCACACTTTTAGCTACTTTTTAGTCTTCTTTCTAATGAGTGCAAAAGTTTACACTAAGGAAAAAAAAGACTAGAATGTGATGTGTTGAAAGGATCATTTTTGCTTCATGACTTCAATTGATCTGGGAAGTACTAGATGAGAATCAAGTTGAGAAGAGCACGATAAATAGGAAAACAATCAATGTAATGGTGTATACTTTTCTTGTTGTCCTTCCAATTAAATTGAAGTGGGGTGAAAATTCTAATCAATCTTCAAATACCATATAGTTATCTAATACCATATAGTTATGACTATTATAAGACTTAAGAGTAAGAGGCTGATGTGTCACTATAACAGCAAATAGCAGTAATTGAGTATCAACAATTCATAAGTACGCACAATCGAATAGGATCAAAGTTCTCTCGAATCATGTGAACCATAGAACTACGTACTCTAACCGTATCCTCGACCTAGGATAGTCTCGTTCTACCTATTGACGTAGATCTTGTATTAAGTTTCAATCGCTAGATCTAGAAACTCGTGACTAATTTAATTACGCAATTAAGTCGTGCACTACCTAATTGAATAACATGAAGAACAATCAAATAGAAATTCGATAAATTGCCAAATATGAATTGAATCAAACCCAAACAAAGCTAATCATCTTGTCATAGATCCTCAATCACCCTAGAAAGGGAACTACTCACGCATAGTTAAATCAATAAAAACAATAACAATAATAAACCTAAGATTCATCATTGAAAACTAATGGAAATAATAATAACAATAAAAACTAATTAATAGCAGAACCATAATGAAAAATAATAAAAAAGAAAGCAATGAAAGATACCTTGAGAGCTTGAATTAATGGAGAAAATAAAACAAGGGTTTCAATGTGGGAGAAGAGAGAAGAAAAGCTTAATTTTATTTTAAACTAAAATAAAATTTTGGAAAATAATGCATAAGTGGAAATAAGTTAATTCCTTGAGTATTTATATTTTCCCTCTATTCCTAATTAATTAAAATCAGAAAATAAAATAAAAGATAGAAAAACTAATTATTATGGACGAATTAAATCTCGGTCTGCAACTTCTGGTCACAGTCAGCTTTATTAGGTCAACTTCACAGGCCTGTATCATGAGTTCTAGATATTGTATGAAGGCGTGTGACCAATCATTTCGGAGCGCTTTAAGTCTAGTTTCTAAACCAATTAGAATCGAAGAAATTCGATCTATAGAACTTGAGTTACCATCAAAAGAGTGAACACGTGTCAGATTTGTTCCACGACCATTTATTTAAATTATCATTCACTTTAATCGACTTTGCAACTGTTTTTTTTGGGCCTTGTGGAAATTCGGTAAATTCATTGCATATAATATCCAATCATTCCAAGATGCTTAAACATTCAAATAGCATAAAACTCCTGAAATACTTAAAAAAAAAACCAACAAACAAAGCGAATAAGACATAAATGGATAATCACAAATTAATGCAAATGATCTGATACCCTAAATACAACTTATGAGACTATATGTTCTAATATATACAGTCTAAAATTACCTATATAAATGTGTTTCATCAAATCGACATGTTTGTTTGTCGAGAAACTTTACATACTAGTGTGCTATACTAAAAAATCATTACTAGTGCTCTCTAATTCACACACCCGGTATAGCAAACTAAGGACTGTAAAATGGATGACTAAGATTGAGCTTGTCAAGTCCAAATCCAATCCAAAATATTGACGTGATTTTTGAGTCCGAGTCCGATCCATATGTTTGAATCCGAATCAGCCAGTTCAACCAAAATAAATCTTTCTAAAGTTCGCGAATCAATCCAATCTTTTTCAACATTTTTTTTCTACTTTTCTCATGCAATTAACATAATAATTATACTTTTTAACATATAAATATTCTAAAAACCATAATAAAAAAAGCAAGCATGCAAAAAACCATTACATATGAAAGTTACATATAACATTACAAGTAGTTAATTAAAAATAGACAAGGCCTTATAAGGTCAATTGCATCATTTCAAAGACAACATAAACGCCTCTATTCCAAATTATTTTTTAACGTTACTTTTTGGTGTCCTATTTATCTTTAAGTTTCCTTTTAATATAATACCTTTTATCAGTTATGTTACTTTTACTCCAAAAATTTTCATATGTATCCTTATTTATTTACTTCGTCATTTGGACTCCAAAGAGTTGAGTTCAAGTCCAATCCGAAAAAAATTGAATTTAAAATTGAGTCTGATTCGATTCAATGATCGTAAAAAGTCCATTCAATTTCGAAAATTTGGATGCGAAGTGAATTGGACTTTGGACTTTTCCAAATACCAAGTTTGAAACAGAGTTTGTCACACAAGTTCGGAAGTAGCCCAAACCCGTGGGGGTTTTGGAGTCGCGTCCTTTCAAAAGTACGAATCTGAGATTGAGGCAAATTTTCATGTTTTCTTTTTAAACAACATTTTAACAAGGAAAATTGCAATTTCTGCTATTTTTTGATGAGCTAATGCTTTATACATAAATGGGCTGATTAATATCATAATTCATGACTTGGATCTAGGATGTTGCATGTTGAGAAAAAATCTACTTATTTTCACATGATGTAAAATGTAGAGGAATATTAGATGATGTAGCATCAATCTCTATTATAAAGCCAAGGGGGAGCAATGGTGTCCCCCCTACGAAATTTCTTATTCGCCCTTGGTAAATATAAACAACATATAAATCTTCCTTATTAATTCACTCCCTTTATAAAATTTTCAATCACAGGAAGGTTTAAATTATCAAATACTAACTAACTTAAAACCTACAAACATTAGCTAAAAAATTAGTGATGAAAAAAAACACTTTCTAATAAACAAATACAATTCAAAGAGCGTGAAATATAAACTAAAACAGTTTTTTTATCTTTTTTTATTCTTTGATAAAGTTCAAGCACGCATAGCGTGCCATAAAAACAGTAACGTATATACTAAAGGAGAAACCAGAAGTGCCACATGGCGTTCCTCTGGTTAAACAGTATTCCCTCCAAAAACCTATTTCATAAGTTTTTTTTTTTAAAATCCAATAAACATATATTATAATCTATTAGCTAATAAATAATAATAATAATAATTTCTTAACTTAATTTAGAATTCTTCTTCACCAAATATAATTATAAGTAATTATAAAAGGTATCAATCAATATAATGAAACACATTAATTTACAATTTATTTACTCAATTGAATAAGTTAGTAAATACCGTGCATCGCAGTGCCCTAACACTAGTAATTTTATATACGGGCCAAAAATATTCTTAGGCTAATCCCCCTCATATGTGTTGTTAACCAACTTTACCTATTATTAATGTGATTGCTTTAATGAAGGATCTGAGCACAGACTGACAGGTGGATCACTGGTTTATCTTTCGCAATAACAATTGAGCGGGATGTAACTAAACCACTTAAACTTGCAACAAATTGAATTAACTTTAGACTGAATTAAATGTATGTCACAATAAAAGACACAGTTTGAATTTAACATTGACACAAAGCATTACACTTGATAATGAAATACACCGAAATTGATCAACCGAATTCTCATTCTAAATCTATAAAGTGATAGATAGAAAAATATTTTTAATTTTGACTATTAATGTTTCTTGTGTCTTATAATAAATGTTTAGGCTGATACTCCGTAATTAAAGAAATAACAAATAATAGGGTATTATTAATTTTGTAATGAAGTGTCGCTTCAAACTTATTAAGGTTTTGTAAGTAACTTTAATACTACTTCCTCCCGTTTTTTTCAATTACTTGCAAGCAAAAGCAAATATTTATATCCACAAAAAATACGTACCCCTTTGTTGCAACAGGGGATAATGAGCCTGACCTGATCGCGGAGCTACTCGAGCTCGCCCGTCAAAGCCTCGGTCAAAGCCTGCTCGTGGGGCTCGCTCGAAAATAAACGAGCTGATACACGAGCTGTGCTAGGGCTCGGCCGAAAGCTCGCGAACCGGGCTCGATTATTTATGAAAATAATAATTATTTATATATTTAAATTTAAAAATAATGAAGGATGTATACTGTATTAGAACTTAAAAGATGAAGTTAAAAAACATTCTATGCTAATGCAATAGAATGAGATGCTAAGTTAACTCTTATTGGTGAAAACTTTGGTTTTGTTATTTTGGAGAATTGCAAGTGTCCGAATGCGCGTGTGGATGAATATTGGTGACTTTGTAATTTGGTTAAAGTTTAATGTTTTGGATTTTGTAGAATATTTGTTGATGTTAGTAGCGATATTGAAAGTTGGAATCTTTGAGATTTTATAATTGCAGAATCATAAAAAACACAACAAAGTTTAAAATAGCTAAATGAGCTCCGAGCCCATCAAACGAGCTTTAAAATGAGCTCGGCCTCGAGCTCGTCGAGCTCAAATTTGAACCGAGCCTTGAGTCGAGCCTTAATACCTCAGACGAGATCGAGCCGAGCTCGAAGGCTCGATCTCGACTCGATCTCTGACTCGACTTGTTAACAGCCCCTAGTGGCAAACTAATGAAAATGGATGAAAAAAGAAAAGGAAAAAAAAGAAAAGAAACAAAAAAAAAAAAAAAAAAAAAAAAAAAAAAAGAAAAAAAAAAAAAAAAAAAAGATCATAATCTAAGTACTCCTACGTCCGTACTACATTGAAATTTCGTAATTGGGAGTATGATTACTTGTGTAGCAGGTTGTAGCTTGACCATCAATCATTAATTCACAGCATAAAACAGCTGCAATAAGTTAGCTCAAATTGCACATGGCCGATTACAAAATGACAAAAAGCATGTTTGGCTACTTGGCTCAATAAGTTCAGCAAAAAGGATCACAATGGCTTGGCACTTTAGAGTTTGACTCCTCAAAACACCAATATTAGTTGACTATCTTTACGAACTTCGTAAAAAAAAAACAATATTATATTTTTTTTTTTTTTTTTTTTTTACTGGAAACACGATGAAAAAAAAACATTTTATAAAACACATGACCAATTCGATGGAAGTGTACCGAAAATTTCGACCCTAGAACGATCTGAAACATTGATATTGACCAACCGAATCCAACCAACTGAACTTTATGACATGCATAAATGCTATCAATATATTATTCTAAATAATAATTTATATGACTTTTTATAAATAAGATCATGGATTATTAGTTATGGGATTTTTTTATTCAATTCAACAAAAGCTAGCCTATTTTATTACATTAGTAAAAAAATTTGGGGCAAAACTGGTGATAATGGGTATGTTTGGATGTAACTTTTTAGGTAGCTTTTAGAGTCTAGAGGTAGATTTTTGCATAATTTAATAAATAGTAGTGTTTGGTTAACTAGCGTTTCATAGTAGCTTGTAGCGTTTGAGGTAGAATTTTACAAAAGCTACTAATGTTAGCTTTTTGGGGTAGCTTTTTTCAAACGCTACAATTGACTCTTTTAATTACCATATTTTTGATAATACACTAATTCAACCGCTACTTATTTTGCCAAACACTGATAGATTATAATCAACTTCAACCGCTACTAGTCGACAGTTACATCTATCCCCTACATCTAACATCTACCTTTAACGCTAACAACTACCTCTACCGCTAGTTTTACCAAACATACCCAATAAGGTATTGTTGGAATCACCGCTTCAAACCTCTCTTTCTAGAGTGCAGGTTATAGACATGTACATAATAAGAAGAAATATTTTCGTACTTTAAGCACATGCATTATTATTTTAGTAAAGGTATTATTGTTTTTTAGTATTATAAAAAAATTATTAAGTGTCACATGACTTCTTTTTAGGAAAAATTGCCAACAATTATCCATTTTTTTTATTAAAATAACTATCCACTTTTTTTTTAAACTTTACGAACCACTACCCACCCCTGATTTCAGGTGGAATAAAACCACCAAAACGCACGTGGAGCCCACATATGACTGTTTTCTGGCATTCCCTCCCCGAAATCTAGGAAATTACCCTATTACCCTCCATTTAGTACTCTCATTAATCCCTCACCCACCCAACTCCCTCGTTGTTCAATTCCCTCCAACTTTTCTTCCCTTTTCTTTATTTCCAACTGCTGGCTTCATCTCTCTCCTCTGACTCATCCCCATTTCACTCGTCTCCTTTGTACTTGTTCATCCTCTCTCCCCCAAACTTCCTCTCTCTCTCTCTCTTCATTTCCTCTGTAATTTTTGTTCGATTTCTTACTTTTACTGAGCATTTGTGCTTCACGCGAGAAAAATGTCGAAGTTTCGAGACAAAGGCAAGTCCGTGCTTTCGAATTTAGGGCATTCTACTACTGGCAATGTGTAAGTACCTCAAAGTACCCCTATTTTAATTTGTCCAATTTCGTAGCTAAGTTAGAGTAGGTGTTTGCTGATTTTGGTATTTTTTTGTTGAGCTGTTTATGGAAACCCTAAATTTCATTTCCTTGTTGAATTTTGAAATTAATGCATGTGTATTGCTTTTTTTGCTCATCTTCGTTTGATTGTTTTCTTTTTGCTTTTTTTGATTGTTTGAATTGATGTGAATCTGTTTATTGGTGGGTCTTTTGATCACGTTTAGGGTGAAGTTGTTTATGTGGGTGGTGTTGTTGATTCGAAATTGGGTTT
>SNQN01001838.1:0-72445 GCA_008642245.1 Bassia scoparia
AATCTTCATTTGATTCATGGTTTGTATTAGGTTGTAATGAATTGGAATGCAGGTTCATATTGTGTTATTTTGAATCTGTCCAACTTAAGGTTGTTATCTTATCATGGCTTTTGTGACAATATTAATAGTCAAAAATCTTCATTTTCATTTTATTAATTAAGCATGTTTTTGACCAATGAGTATGGTTGTGATTTTGTTGTGAAAACGTGTTCCTCACTATGCAAAAATTAATGTAGCAGCAAAGTTGGTTGGTGAGACTTGATGAGATGCTGCATTAAATGTGGCAGTGAGGTGGGTGGTAGTTGTTAATTAATATGGATGCAGATGTAAATTTTTCCATATAAGTTCCATGAGATCCCAGGAACATTGGTCGAACAACCAATTATTACAAGTTGAGCATGAATGTAGATGTCAATTTATGTATTTGTTTTAGCATCTACTTATAGTTTGATTAAACACATCTCATGAACTTCAAGCTCCCCCATTGAAATTATTTTTCTACCAATTTTTCCATGACAGAACAAATTTTTTTGCTAACGTGTCCTTCCATTGATCTATTCTTTGGTGGTCTACGCACTGGTCAGTTAATCTAAGTTGCTGGCGAGAGCGGGGTTGATAACACTTAATTTTGCTTGCAAGCTTCGATCTCCGTTCAATTGCCTCCCCGATATGGTCGGTTAAATGGTGCAACCATTTACATACACACCACCAACCATTTTCCAACCAATAGAGTTATGCAAATTTCTTCACACTTAAACGGTTTGTTTGGTTGCTTGGATACACCCCTCGATAACATAATGGTGAGCTAAGTGTAACACTTTCACAAATTGAGCACGTACTACAAAATCATTAAAACCCAAGGCGATATCATCTTATTGTTTTCGACTCCATTAGATGAAAGTTTAGTCACAACACTGAGGATTTGGTGGATCGGGCTTCATTCCTCAACTACTTCGCTACAAAAGCTAGGTACCTCGCTACTAAGCATGATCTTGCGGTCCTAATAGTTAATGAGGTTTTGGATTTTTGTAACACAGAAGCCACTCACAATAACACTTTTATCACTAGCTAGTGAACGAGTAGTAACACCATGCCTTGGGCCAACTTGGGTTCAAAAGTTAGATGTCAGGCTTCTAATGTGTAAGATGTATAACGTCGAGAATACATGTACAAGAGATTTATGCTGAAAGCCGGAAGGAGCAACAATGAAAGAGCTGCATTTGACATCAACGGAACTGGTTTGGCATGATCCGCCGCTTAATGGCGGCCATTGTATCCGATGTCTAGGCTTAGATTTTTCTTAATATCATGCTTATTTAATTTATGAAAGAATATCAATGTGTTATTTTATTGGCAATTACCATGCTTTTAATTTAAAACTAATTATCATGTAATATATTCTTAAACCATTAATATATAAAAATATATTAAACACATAATTTATCATTGAAACATGTCAACAATCCAAGAACAACAAGGTTGACCAAACATAGTCATCAAATTTCTATTACAAAGTACTRGGTAATTTAATCATACTCTAAAACTAAAACTAAATAACAATACTAACTAATGAGAAACAACTAATTATGCCACTTCCTACTAAATAACCTAGCCAAGCCGATAGATTAAGGAAAMATGCATTCACACCACCAAATTCATGGAACTTCCTCTGCCATCATTAAGAAGCTTCCTCTTCTTCCTCTCCACTGTTTGGATCCTTCACACCAGTGAAAACAATACTCTGAAGTTAATACCAATGTTAAATTTGAATTTAATTTAAGCAATAACATCATAAACTTCATTAACACAGTAATTATCTCCATAAATAACAAAATAAAATTTTAAACTGTCATCTTATTTTTTTAAAAAAATACCATATAAACACAATAAGTCACACAAATGAAAGTCACCAATTTACCCGAATTTCGCCAACTAGAAAGCTTGTTTCAAGATCCGGCGGTGAGGAGCCCAAAGCGACTGCTGCTATGCTTTTGTTCCAAAGAATTGCAACACCAGCGTCGACACATTCACTATTTTCAAGCTTCCAACTCATCTCCAAGGACCTCAAATTCCAAATCCTCATCAAGTTAAGCGTTGAAACCCTCGTTCAGTTATGAGAACCGTCGCTGGGTCGTACGCTTCCACAATCTTGGGCTTAGCTTGCCATACCCCTCCCATTCCAAACTACAAATTTCTCCCCCCATCTTGATTTCATCGTAATCAGCATGAGTCTCGGGGGTCAGGTTGATCGTGTGTCACCTCTTGTAGGGGTCCGCCGCATCTTGGTTCGCATCAACTTTGATACCAATTTTGGTCATCTTTCCATGTACACCAAAGACACACAACCCATCCGTGTATGCCCCTATCTTCTATGTAATTGCCTCATTTACAAGCGAGTACACAGGAAGGTTGACACTCACAATTAGTTTAGGGTCAATGATTTGGCGAAAGAACTCGTTTAGTTCCAAAGAGAGACGATGGACCATGGGGCATGCCTTCGCTATTTTGGCCAATCGCATGCGAAGGAGGTTGACATCGACCCTACCTAATGTAGGATTTTATAGATGCGAATATAGCGGAATTTCTGGAAACGATTTCCTAACATCTATCTCAGGATCATATTCACAAACAAACATATGAATTATATAATAAAGTGGATTAGAATATACAACCTTTGTAGCGTGAAATCCACAAGTATGAGCGAGAAAAGATAATCTCGAGAGCCTCCGAAATGTCGCTACCTTGCACGTAAGTCGCAACGCGAGAATCAATTGAACCCGAACGTTTGCTAAGGACGAGAGAGATGAACTCTTGCTTTTACTGGTTTCCCCAATTAAGAGAGAATGAGGGGAGAGAGTTTAAATATTTTTGAATACTGTAAAACAACAACTACGTGTTATGGCCTCTCTTCTTTATCGATATTATTCTTATATAAGATATCAGTAATCTGAGGGTCAAAATCGTGACTTCCTTTTGTCTAACAAGCTAATGGGATATTACTGACTCATACTTTTATGGGGCCTTGAGTAATATTTGTTCAACTAATCTTGTTGTGTGACCGTTATATAAGGATGGTGAATTATAGTAGCTGTCAGGTCCAGAGTCAATATGGACGCGGCACCAATTACATTATCACTCTAGCAAGTTAAATATAATATTACTGAATAATATGTAACTTTATTAGTCTTCATAAATAGTCGCTATATTTAGTGTATATTTGAGTAAATTGTCGGCGAAATGGTCTACGACATATTCTTCAAATCTCCCACTGCTCCGATTAGAAATTACGCACAATTATAATTTCGTTAAGGTCACTTAATTGTGAAGATTTTGACAATAACAAATGTAGTTTCTAAATTATGTTTCTTGATCTCGAGTTCAATTGTTCAACTAGGCTTAACCGTTTAATCCTATCCGCCATGGCCATGACCCAATTTCAATTCGCTTCGCCATCAGAGGCCTGACACGCAAATCCTATCAAATAGGAGGACTATTATCCATTCTTGTATGACCCATAACCCACCGTAATATTTTAGCCCACCTGATCACTGCCTGTTAAGCCTCGCTATTCGGCACGACATTTATCAGCGTAAGTTAGAACTAATCAATATTGTGTGATTAAGACTTCTCATTGTTTGAAGGAACCACTACAATATAAGGGATTGATTCTACTCCTTTAGATCAGATTAGTCAGAGTCTAGTGCTCAGGTATGCATCCATACAATCGATTAAACATCTCATGTTTCATCAGCTCTCGGCCATGAGCTATCAATCAATTATATGCCAATCTTATAAACCAACTTGTGTCAATTTAGTGATTTTAGATCAGGGACATTAGTAACATTGGTCCTTCAATTCACTTTATTAAGGTTTCCATTATCGAAACGCTTGTTCGATACATCCAATTGAAAAAAATTATGACTTTTATTGATACCAATGTAGGACACGTTTATTTAGTTGGACTAGCATCAGACATAATTTCAATAAGGACAACCTTTATTAACAATTAGAATATCATTACATAGAATCTAACAATAAACCATCGTACTCCTATAACTTTCCATATGCTTATAGCAAGACTCTCCGTAGACTCTATGTTTCGGTCCGAGAGATGTTGGTCAATCGCGCACTCCATGCTCTATGTTATCCGTAACGTATCTATTTACCCTTCGCTTGACTATTAAATCCTGTACTTTCGACAAATTTTCGAACCAGACGGGGATTTTCTTTCCAACTGCTGTACGGATTTTTGTGAGATCATAGGTTCCTTGGATTGAGCAATAGCATGCACCATTGTGTCACAATACATACTCGATGCCACTTACTCTTTGATAAGGAACACTAGAGCACCACCACCGTACCGTTCACTAATAACTTTTTAATCAACAACCTCTTTTACTGTATCAGCCGCTGCTATCTTGCCCTACAGCGTGTGGCTCTCCTGGATTGACATGGTATCTGCTGATGTCACATGCAAAGCATATGTAACATCTGGGGTGTCGACGTAATATGAACATAGCATACATGAGTGGTCCTACATGCATTGCATATAGGACATTTACCTCATTCGCTTCTAAGCTACCTCAGACTCGATGGGCACTGAGTTTGCCAAGTTTAATGCCATAGTTGGCATAGGAATAGCAACCCTCTTTTGGAGCCGTTGTGCCCGGTCAGCCGTCGTCTGGTCAATCTTAGCTGTAAATCTTATGGATATAGAGTTCTCGTTGACTTTAGTCCAACAAGCTCTCCTTGATGCTATCTCTATAGATTTTTATTCCCTATATGTACTCGCGTCCCTCTCAAGGTTCTTCATGGAGAAATAACTTTTGAGCGCATTGCTTGACTCGACTCAGGGCAGCTGTGTGCATTTCCTATGAGAAGTATGTCAATTCTACATACAAGACCCAGAAAAGTAACGATTCCATCCCACTTAATTTCTCTGTAATCAAGATTTCCACTTCACTTTCTAAGAAACAATAACCTGCTTATGTCTTCGCCTCATCAATCTGACGGTTCCAACCTCTTGATGCTTGTTCAATCCAGAGAATATGATCTCTTAAGGCTTCGCATTACCATTCCTGACTATTTTTCGATCTGTCAAAACCTTCGAGGTTGTGTCATGTTCACAATCATCTTTAAGAAACGCTTTCAAAAAACAGCAGTTTTTAACGTCATTTGCCATATTTCAAAGTCATGAAAGGCAGCAAATCGCAAGGCTTATTCAAGGGATTTGCAACATGGCTATTAGAGGAAAAGTTCATCATAGTCTCTACCAAAAATTTGTTTGAAACCTTGCTACCAACCTGCTTGAAAACACTAATGTTTCCATCCTTGTCTGTTTCATATTGAAAATCATTGCATCCAATGCGGTTGTACCCACGATCAGGCCAAATCAATCAAGTCCCATACTTGATTTTCTGTCGAATCACGATTTCAGATTCATAGTGCATTCAAGCCATTTTTCGGAGTAGCGTGACTCTCCAGACTTTTGACATAGGCTTTTCTGATTCTAACATTGTTATATTCAGAGTTTTCTGTCAAAAGAAAATCAATATAATCTTCTTGACAAGAATTATTGTCCTACTAGACCTACGTTGGGGAAAACAGAAGAGTTTACTACACAACAAGGTTGTGGGTTGAATGCATGCCTCCTGGGCTATTTCATGCTGGGGCGCCTCTAATGAGGCGTTAACCTCTACGTTTGTTGCTCATCTCGAACTTATTCGTGACTATACATACTCCCACTTGTTTTTCTAGAAATCATCCTCTCTAGAAAACACACATTGCGAGCAACAAACACTTGTTTTTCCGCTTTGGTATGTAGAAGTCACTTAATCCGCTTGTCTTTGGGTAACTACAAAAAGGCATTTGTCGACGAATTTAGGTGCTAGCTTATCAGAATTCAACGTTTTACATAAGCTTCACAACCTACAACCTTAAAATAACACGACAATTTGGAACATTTCCCCCACATCTCATATGGTGTCTTTCCACACTTTGGAAGGTGCTTTGTTAAGTGGAATGCAACTGTATCCATGCAAATCCAAAATGAATAGGAAGTTTAGCAAGACGCATCATTGATCGAACATATCCATTAGTGTTCGATCCTCTTTCAGAGCGCCATTCAATGTGGTGTCCCTGGTGGAGTCAATTGTGAGAGAGTCGCTCAAATGACATCAATCTGAGACAAGTTTTCACCACCACGATTGGATCGCAATGCTTTAATCTTCTTCCCAAGTTGTTCCTACTTTTTTGGACTTCCTGAACTTTTCAAAGGACTCTCCGACTAATGCTCATATCCATATTGCTTACTCATTTGTAAAGTTATAAAGTAGTTGTACCACCCAAGCCACGGTACTCATAGGTCTCATCACATCATTATGTATGAGAGCTAAGAGATCAAGGCCCTTCACTTGAACCTGTGAAAGGTGCTTGTACATTTCCCCATCAAACAAACTCACAGACACCAAATGATTCAAAACATAATTTTTTTAGATTCCATCTTTACGAAGTTTCTCTATGCGTTTTGTACTTTATGTGGCTTTATCGCAATGCAAAGGTAGTGGTGGTTTGAATCATTGTTTTAATGTTCTTGTTGTCTATGTTATAGATGTGGTTTTAAGTCTAGCACATACAAACCATTCAATAATTAACTGAAACATAGAACATCATATTCAAATATGCGAGAACAACAATTATTCTTAATAGCAAATGAAAACCTTCGAGTCAAAACCGGAATCGAAATAATGTCTTGGTGATGGCAGAACCAGAATAAAATTATTGAGTTTTAAAATTAAACCAGATGAATTTCAAAATATAAACTCCTGAAGCTACGCAGCACTCGTGCTCCATTGCCAACTCGGAGATCCACTCACCCTTGCTCAAGCTTCTACTTCTTTTTGGACCCTGCCATTACAAGTAATGTGAGATCCACAAAGCAGTATCAAATACCCAAAAGCAGAAGTAGCTAAATTAATTTCAATACCATATATATCCTGAAGATGAAGCATCATTCTTCTTTTCTTCAGCAGTATGACGGGGCAGTTCCTTTCCAATGACCAATCTTGTGGTAGTGGTAGCACTCATTAGTGCGCTCTATTAGCTTTGGAGTGGCCTGTGGTTTGGAAGAGTCATTAGTGGACACAGCCTTGCCCTTACCCTTCCATTTAGGAGCCCCTTTCTTCTTGATTTCATCCTTATCGACCATTGGCACATCCTCGTGCAGTTCAGTAGGTAAGTCCTTTCAGCCTGAACAAGCATGCCATGCACTCTGGCAAGGAGCTTCCCTTCCTTGCATATAAAATTTCAAACGGAAAGCCTGAAAAGTTTCTGGCAAGGATCTGATCCAATATCAGTTGCCAACTCTTTGGATAGGGAAACCAAATCCTCCATGACTTGGAAATGTCCATCATGGCGAACACATGGGTCCACGGGTTTTCCTTGGCCAGTTGGCATTTCAGAAGCTTGCATTAGCTTCAATCTCTCTAATCGAGCATTCTTTTAAACATTGTTCGGCTGCTGGATTATTGTGTAGGCATCCTTGATTTCTAACACGTTTTTGAAAATCATGTTCCATGAAGCAAGCATCAGACATGTTACTTGCATAGAATTGCCTCGAGAGTTTGTCGAGCTCTTCTTCAACAGCAGTTGCAGTTTCTGGCAGGGCTCAGGGAGTGGAGTGTCAAGAACACTTCCCTTCCTTCAGCTTTGAGAACAATTCTCACAGCCTCTCCCCATTCGAGGAAGTTTTGCATTCAATTTATCCTTTCAAGACACAGCGTAAATAAAGGCAGAGTGGTTGTGTTGGATCGAACTAGACATGATTCTACACAATTGTAATAAAGCAAATTAATAAGTTTATCAATAAAAAAGTCTAATAATTTATTCAAATTTGAATCCCTATTTGAAATAAATAATAACCAAGATCCTCTTCCACTATAATCAAACGGACTTTGGCCCTGCCTTTAGCAATAGTAGTTAATGGTAGTAAACATCATTTATACATTATATACTCAATATATCTTGGTAGATAGATTACAACTCTTTGTTCAATCCTATCTCTTAGTTTCAAAACCCAAACTTTGTCTTTTGATGATTTTGTGTGAGTCAAACCAACATTACATTAAATGTAATTTTCAAAAAACTACCCAAATCCCAAGAATTATGAGCAATACGTCGCTTTGGCAGAACCTATTACTCATTCAAGGCTTAATAGGTGTCGTTTGGAAAAACAATTGAACTCAATATTATTATTGGGATTTAAATTTATTACATGGTAATCATTAGTGAACAAATGACATTTTAACCAAAAATAAACTTATGCAAGCAAATATTAAATTAAATAAATGCTCAAGCTTAATAAAGCATGATTAAACAATGATCTAGTATGGCCCATATAATAGAAAAGTTTCTAATTTGATGAAGCATCCTTGATTCTCCATTGACACCTTTCCTTGAAACTCCTTTCAACTTGATTATTTTGATTTGAATGAAAATAAAATTGAAAATAAATACAAATTTAATTACATTCAAAATTAACGATGGGCAGATCGTATTTAAATTACATTCAAACCCAAACGATTCGAGATCGTATTTCTATCCTAATTTGTGGCCCATATCTAGTCATTATATGTCAAGAAAATATCAAATATTATAAATGACACAAAATGAAATATATCAAAATATAAATGACACATAAAATATTCTTTATCATTAGTCAAACTAATTAAAGAAAATTTCATTATTTAATTCAATTAAGACTCAAAAGGCAATTAATCTAATTAATTATAAATTTGCACATAACATTTGAATATATATTCCCTTTTTTTTAAATAATGGGAGGCTGAGCTGGTCAGACCCGTTGGCCCAACCCAGCCCAGCATGCGGCCCGCAGGCAGCACAATAGCAGCCCAGTACGCAGGCCCAGTTCTTCGGGCCTGCTCACTCTTGTTTCTCGGAGACAAGAGACAGAGGCAGCAGTCTCTGTCTCACGCAGGAGCCAGCAGCAAGCCTGTACCCGCAGCCAGCAGCAGCATCCCAGTAGCAAGCCCGTAGCCCATCGCAGCCCAACACTTGGTGGCCTGTGGCTCTGTTTTCACTGATAGCACAGCGCAGCTCTGTTTCACGAGTCAGCCGACTGCAGCCCAAAAACGCGGTCAACCCACCACGACAACGGCTCCTTGGAGACGCCCAGGCGTGGTCCAACCAGACTCGGGCACCACTCGTCGAAGCAACCAACAGGCAGTATGGCGCAACCGTTGCGTCACCAATTGCAACAAAAACAGCCACCAAAACGCAGCCATAATGTCCAATTTTCGAACAATTTCGAGTATATGAGGTTTTTTTATGTAAAATTCGTTCAAAACGCCAGCAAAAACTGTTTTTCGCATCAAGATTCAATCTAATTGACCAATTTGACGATTTAACGATTAAATCAATTTGGGGAAAATTTTAGGGTTTACAATTTCGAATCAAACTCTTTGATTTGTAAACCAAAACAACAATTGAAACCACGATTTTGCAATTCAAAACAAACAAATCAAAGCCCTCAAACATTTTTGAAAAATTTTTGTTGCAAAAATCGAATCTTTGTGCTGTTGTTCGAACTCTTCGAACAAATTACTTTTTTTGTTAAATAAAGGAATTTCCGAAAATTCCATGACAAATAAATCAGATTTTAATTATGTCAAAACTCAAAAAAAAAAAATAATAATTCAACCATTAAAATCAATTTAAATTGTGCAATTTACCAATTATGAGTCCTCCCTAATTGAATCAAAAATAATGAAAATCAACATACAAATTAAATCTATATGAATATTATGATTAGGCTAAACTGATACACTGTAAGATTTTATAGATCGAATATAGGGAATTCAGGAAAGATTCCTAACATCTATCTCAGGATCATATTCACAAACAAACATATGAATTATATAATAAAGTGGATTAGAATTACAACTTTGTAGCGTGAACACAAGTTGAGCGAAAGATAATCTCGAGACGTCCAAATGTCGCTCCTCTACTTATCCACAGAATCAATTGACACCAACGTTTGCTAGAACGGAGAGATGAACTCTTGCTTTTACTGGTTTCAATTAAGAGAGAATGATGGAGAGAGTTTGAAATATTTTGAATACTGTAAAAAACTACGTTATCCTCTTTTCTGATATATATCTTATAATAATATCAGTAATCGTAGTCAAAGAATCTGATTCTTTTTGTTAACCTAATTGGATTACTGACTCATACTTTAATGGGCCTGAGTAATATATTGTTGAACGATATTTCTTTGTGTGACCTTATAGGATTAATTATATTAGCTGTCGTCCATCAATATGACCACCAATATATTTTTCTAGGCAAGTAAATATAATTACAAATATACTTAATATCTTTGCATCAATTCCTATAATTTATATATATTTAGTAATTGTCGGAAATGTCTAAGGACATATTCCTTCACCTAATATGTCTCCGATGTTAGGAAAGTGAGAAGGACTCATTTGCCTAGTTGAAGTTCTCATCATCAGGAGACCTAAAACACCCGGCCTCTTTGTTTMAAGGCCGAGCACGATTTTCAAGATATCGGGAATTTATACAAATACACACCCATGTCGTAGTTGGAGGAGGTAAGTGAATGTGCTATGATCTAATTCTAAGGTAGTGGGTGTTTAAGGATCCATAAACTCAAGGAGTGGGGGGCAGTTTTGTGAATTGACAGCCATTTTGGTGTTTGTGRGGATGAAGCGAGGAGGCTGGAAACTCGAGAAACAACCAACACGGTTATTAAACCGAGTTTAAGTTGGTTTCGTGGACAAACAAGGGGTGGACGACCTTTTAAAACCATCTGTAAAAGTATTGGAGGGAAATTCGAGCGGTTGATTTTAATTTATAACAGTACTCCAAAAATTTTTAGCACAACCCCGCCAAATCATCTATAACAATTTGGGATGGAATAGCTTTGAATCCGTGTGACGAGTTACAGAGTTAAGGGAAGACCGTCGGATTAAAAATTGACGATCAATATACTCGCAATTGGAAGACACACGGATTGACTAATGCATATGTTTTCCAATATATGACAACAAACAGTAAAAAGTAAGGCATACTATGCCACGTCAAAAGAAGAAGGGTGTTAACATACATTATTGTTATTTGTTGTCTATTTTAGAAGCAAGGCTTAAATTTCGTTATTTGTACTACTTTATTTTGTTGTATCCACTTACTTTAAAGTAAAATCCTTGTGTAGAACTTTGTATATCAATAAAATAAGTTATTATTAACCAAACTACATTTAATCAATCAAGTAGTTTACCATATAATTATTACTTAAACTAAAGAAAATTTATGATTCCATATGGGACATATAAAGGATGATTAATCATATCTCTGAAATTATCATTTCAAATACTAACCTAGATTTATCAACCGCCCTAAATTAATTACATAGTTTTATAACTAAATATTTATAATCAATGTACCTACTGATCATACTTGCACCATTCAAGGATCCTAATTTGTGTTTTTGATCCGATTCCATAGTACACTTAAAATCATGTCGGATCGTTGGCTTCTGTGACTATTTTTTTGTTACTGCTATGAAGAGGACAAAACAATTTTACGATTAAACAAACCCATCCCTAAGTGCTTTTATAACAATTAAAATAATATTACTCTTATGTCGCAAAATTTGATTATGTATACATTTCTAGGTAGTAATGACTTATATGTTAATCTACGATCATGTTTTACCGATCTGATCGTACCTATTGTATTGAACTAAAATTAGGTCCGCACAATAAACTTCGCATTTGTCTAAATTAAAATATATTTTGTATTATACATAGTGCAGGCAAAAGCTGACACAACACGAACACGACCTKAAAAAAAAGCGGGTTAGGTTCGAATTTTCCGACACGAAAAGTTAAATGGGTGACACGAACACGACCGGAAAATAAATGGGTTAGGTTCAGGTTGAAATTCTAAACACGAAATCAACACAAAATGACACAAAACTTAAAAAATTCATGTATTTCCTCTCTCTTCTACTCTCTATTTCTGGCAAAAACTCACAAAAAAATTCATCCAAAAATCCTTAAAAATCGTATTTAATTCAAAAAAAAGGAACATGGTCTAAGAAGTTTGTTGGGAGTTCTATTGTTTGGGGCAATTTTCACACAAATATTTTAGGTAAATTTTCGTTATATTTGTTCAATTTTCCAATACGAAAAGTTAAATGGGTCAACACGAAAACGACCTGAAAAAAAAACCATATCGGGTTATGTACAAAAATCTCGACCTGAAAAAAAAAATAGGTTGGGTTAGGTACAAGAAACTCAACACAAAAAAAATACAACACGAACACAACACGATCCATTTGGCAGCGCTAATTATACATATTTCCTACGAACATTCATTTTATTTGTTATCAAGTAACAATGGTTGACTKAACCGACAACAAATACAAAATAGGATGTTTATGATACAAGTTGCGTTTTACAGGTTATTGCGTCTATAAACCTACCACACATGGAAATTTATATGAACGACAACATTCACAAAATAGGAACGAATATTCAGTTTATCATGTGTGGAATAAAGAAAAATAAGCATATATTCAGGTTAAGCGTCGTTAGTTGGCTTGCTATTTACTCGAACTTCTATAGAGAACGCTTAGTTTTAGAGACAGAATACGAAACATTTCATAAAAACGCTTAAACAACGTAYGAGTCCACTCAAAAGCAATTCAAATTAGTTCACAATGTAGAAGATCGTTAAATAGTGAACGTATGAACCGGACATGACGTCCTCTACATTGGGTGCTTATCGAGAGAGTGGATCACTAGCTCGTGGGTGCTCACCGCTCGGCTCATTCTCGTTAGTTTTCGAGTTCACCCGAGTTGATAACAACCTGCTCATGTACTAGTTTAGTCCTCCAAAAACCCACATTATATGAGAAAACTTGTTGAGTATATTTTCAACAATTTAAGTAATTATATTTTTTATGGTGWATTGATTTTGAAATAAATATTGTAAATAACTATTGATTTTAGTGCTAAATTATCTAGGTTCGAAGTAATTGCCATTTGTTGTCGTTCGAAGTAATTATCTAGGTTCGAATCGAATATTTAGTTTACAAGCCAAGTCGATTCGAGTGTTGACCGAGTCGAACACGAGATGCTAGCGAGTTGGTCAGCTATATAACCAACCCGAAGTGAAACATTAGTCGAAAACATTTCATAAAAGTCGCACATATAACGAGTAATTTTATAAAAAAATTTGAAAAATTCTTCAATCCCCCAATTTGTTTTAATGAATTATTCACTCAATAAATGGTCCCATTCCCTAAATATGATACCCTAAGTTGAAAAAAAAAAGTCGAGACCCTAAGACCACGTTTTTTGAACCGTTTGATATTATTCCTTTTAAACCAGATTCTTCAAAAAAGAGTTGCCCAGTATGCTCTACAAATTTCTTTATCTTATCCCTACACATGTACGCCTAGGATGACTAAAACGAGAAGACTTAAGGATTGTTACCCATACAATTGATGTCCAAATTTCGAAAAGAGTGTGCCACAGTGCCAGCAAAAAATATAATTAAAAATTGGTTAATAGGACAAGGATACCAAAAGGCAGGACTGAAAAAGGTGCAAAAGAGGGAGCTATCTATATGTAGGCTTATGACACTTGCACAAGTATAGGAGTGGACTGCCTTGCCAATTCAACCACACAAGCAAACTGACATATAAGACATGCTCTAGTCTTTGAAATGAAACAAAACAAATCACTTTGTCCAACCTTACAAGCAACAAATGGACGGTTATCATAGAAGCTGCTCAGATTTCAAAGCATTATCACACAAGATTGCACAATGTGTAGTCCTTTGCACATATTCAAAGAATTAGAGATACTATTATAATACACAATAATTGAAAGAAATTTCACGTTCGACCTCGAACACAACATGAAATAATATAATTATGACAGACTTAACCTGAATAACAAGTGACAAAAACTATTAGTTAGACTAATTATATACGGTCCAATTAGAGTCTAACATAAAAGAAAATTAGTTATAGGTTATAGGTTTCACCAATTGTTATTATATTTACTGAACATATATTAAGTGTTGGGTTGAAATTATATATCACAATGATCGAATTACTATGGGGTTTAAATATATTAAATTAACGTAGGGTTGAAATAATATAACTTCTTGTACGATTCGATTCGAATAACATATCCAGTGGCGTCCCAAGTCCTAACGTCCGTCACCGTTTTTTGCTTGAACTGAAGTATGTATGTGTATACTACTTAACTTGCAAGTTTGCGTATCTCGTGAATTACGTAGAATTACAAGAAATTTTGGTTTTTTATCTGTCATGGTTTTGTATAAGTTATCATTAAATTGTATTAGTTTTATTAGCATTAGTTTTATTAGCACTATTCATCAATTAAAATATGTGTAACCGATTAAAATTATGAGTTTATTATTGTAAGTTTAATTACCACTTATTACKAATACAAAAACATAAGTCATGTGATTCCACGTCATTCTACTAGTTTATGGTCATGGCTACTAATTTATTCAGTAAAGAGAAATCCATATTTCAACAAAACCTGATGTTTTACAATCATTAGTACCTTAAACGAATCACGTGGTTAACTTAATCTTTTATTAGATCTTCCACAACTTGTGCCATAATGTGTACGTACAACTATATATATAACAGAGACCTTTTTGTTAAACCCTAAGCCACCCTCCTCCAAACAACTCACACCACAACTACACTGACTGGAAACAAAACTTTACCAACATGTCTTCTCCCTCTGTTTCTTCTCCTTCTCCAGGAAAGAAAAAAAAAAACAGGGCAAAGAAAGCAATAGAGTTTGGACCTTTCTCACCTGTTAAGGGATCCTTTAAGACATCCACTCCTCCATCCAAACGAGCATCACCGACAAGGGGAAGAAAGCAGCAGAAGGTAACGATGCAGAMTCAACGGAGATGGTCAAACAGAAGTTCAACACTTCGGTTAGGGCTTTWTAGGCTTTAATTCGCAAATTCGATGAAAAACAGGGTATCTTGATCCCAAATGGAAGCAACCATCTGATTTGAGCCCATCAGATGCTCAGATCAATGGCAACAAGGGGCCTAAKTCAACTATGGTACGTGCAACTTCCGGGAGTATGTACGAAAAAGAAGGAAGGGATGATGATGAAATGAACATCATACTAAACAATGGGAAGCAAGGAGATGTTGGGATGGTGTTCGTGATGCGGTCGAAGACAACTTTAAGGGTACCCCTAAAGTTGTACGCCTCAAGGATTGACACCGAACCGAACCTTCTTGTAGTGAAGAAAGATAAGAAGATCATCACAAAGAACGACAGTGTTGAAGTGCTCAGTCTTAAAGAAGGAGGTATCATCATAGTGAAAGGAATGGTAACCACCTTCATCTACTTTATGGTTCATTAAAAAATCAATTCTTATGTTTGTCATTCAATGAAACATTCCCTGACTTTTGTAGTTTACTTGTTAAAATTTGGTGTGTTTATTAACTTATTGGATTTGTGGGTCAGGTCAATTTGTTAAAAAAAATTAATTGTCCAGTGCACGAACAGAACTAGAGAATGGGAATTAATTAAAATTAGGGAGTTCATTGTTTGTTTCTTGAAATGTCTGCGTTTAATTAGTCGTTGTTTTGTTCAGTAACTTATGATGAATGAATGTGCCTCATTAACGGTTAACAATTTTTTACTCACAAACATCATTTTTAATTTCTTTATTAAACGTTTACCATGTGAAATTTGTCGTAATTGGGATTATTTTTTCCAGTGATATATTTGTTTCTCATTTTTTTTCTTCTTGCAACGTTCCCAACATGTATAAAAATGTAAATTTACAACATTCTGTATTTTTTGGAATCCAATCTTGTATATCGGTTTCTATTGTGAAGTATTTTATTTGTTTTATTTTTAATATATTTCCGAATTTTTCTATATAAGTATCATGTTTGCTTTTGGGAAATGTTTCTGTAATTTAAAGTAAAAAATTTCGATTTTCAATTATTTTTATGTATTCTCGAAGTGTTCTCGACAACTATAGAAATTTGTAATTAAAAATATGTGTATTTTTGGGATACRTATGTGATTTTTGGGAATGTATTTCCATCTACTTTATTTGATTTTTCGTTTTTCAAAAATATATTTGGCCATTGTTAAAAAAATTGTCCAAATTAATTTTTTGGTCCCTTCACTCTCAAGGAAAATTCTGAGGCTTTATTGTGATTGTGTATTATAATTTTTATACTGTTGAGTTCCCTAGTGTTTTGAGTGATGACAAAYAGTTGCAGGAACAGGTACATTGATCGGATGAATACAGCTGGTCTGAACAGTTGAGAAAACTGTTCTTGGTCAYTTGAAAGAAAGTGACATGTATGCTAACAAGTTATGTGTTCAAATTGTTCTATATGTTTTAGCATACAGGTTTTTCCAACTCTCTGAGCAAGAAGGTCCTTCGAGTTAATTTCGTAAACATTTCAAGTTGAGAAGAACGCTCACCGCCGGCTCCGCTCTTACCACATGCCTTGCACCAGCCTTCGACGATCCTCGCTCTCTCACCGCTCTCACGCACTACGCGCTTCCCTCTCCCACCTATCATTGTCATAAATGCATAAGTGTGGTTGATTGCTTGTATTATTGATGGACAAATTATGTGACTTTTCTTGTAGAGTTGAAGACAACTAGACCAGTTGGTTAGTTGGCTTCAACACTACTAGTTGGAAGAACAGTTCTACTATGTTTCACAACTCTGATCACCTTGTCGAGCAAGTAAACGTTTTTGAAGACTTTCCTAAAAAGAATTTTGGAAACTTCAAGGTGATCTAGTAAGAGTATTTACTTGGGAATATTGTGTAAATGATTTTTGTCGAGTTA
Organism: Bassia scoparia; assembly: GCA_008642245.1. Lineage (NCBI taxonomy): Eukaryota > Viridiplantae > Streptophyta > Magnoliopsida > Caryophyllales > Amaranthaceae > Bassia > Bassia scoparia. Next base: position 16,940 of record SNQN01001838.1, read on the forward strand.
AGTTAACTAGATATTATTTTTATCTTGTATAAAATAATATCTTGTAACTTTCCTAAAATATGTGTGGATCTTTGGAAACAAAAATCTCACTATTGTAGGGTTCGACTATGATCAATTGCATGGCTCTTGCCTATAAATATTCACAAGTATGCACTCTTACACATGATTCTCTCCGAGCTTCAAAGAGTTATATTTCGAGAGAAGAAAAGTCCTTAGTTTTACATCAAGCAAGCATAGATCATACGAGTGCATATAATGAGCTTTAATTTACTCTTGTACGCTCTTTGTGAGAGTTATTTAAGAGAAAGAAATTTGTATTGGATCATCAACAAGGGGTTGGTGATCGGGTAGCATTTGAGAGTTCAATTGCGAGTGCTTGTGAGTTCAAGTGCGAAATAGCACACTTGGGTTGAGTGTGGGGTTTCATTGTGTGAGTGATCATACATTGAGAGAGTGAGGGTTACTATTATTCATTCGGAGTAGAATTAATAAAAGTAACTAGGTTAGGAGGACGTAGCCCAAAGTTGGGTGAACCTCGTTAATATCTTGTGTCCTTTATTATTGCTCGATAACTGTTCTACTAACTGTTTAACTAATAATTCCGCTGCGAAGACCAGTTCAACTGGTCTACCTGACTAGAACAGTAGCAAATCGAAAAATTTTATTGGGTACTCAATTCACCCCCCTTCTTGAGTACTCTTGGGAAACCTTCATATACATTTACTCTTTTTTGCCATATTACTGACAATTATATGGAATTGCATTGTTAATTTACTTTTTTGATTTTTATTTCTTTACATACAATTTCCCATTATCCTGAATTATTAAAGAATAAATTTAGCAAGTTTAACGTTTATGAACAATTCAAATACATTGGAGACTTGGAAACTCTACCAACACAATTGCAAAGCCCAAAACTAATCAATTGGGCCCAAACCACAAACTATGTTTGGTAAACTGTCTGTTAACTGAGTAGTGTTACATTATTTTCCAATCATCTTGTAGGATCTTATGATCAACACCGACACACGATTCATATACATCTACATCAAAGATTTTAGGGAGGACATCCTCAAGAAGCTCCGAGTCAAAGCTGCATTGACAACTCCATTYGAAGAAGTCTACAAAGAATGGCTGAGTTCATGGATACTGGCTGCCACAAGTTCGTCTTGATGTACCAGGGCCGTGACATCGCATACAACACTAGTTTTGTGGCTGAGGCTGATGTGAAGAATGGTGCAACACTAATCTGCAGGTGGTGTGCGGAAGTCCCAACCATCACCATCTTCGACTAGTTTCTACAAGGGACAAATCCGAAATGTGCAATGGATCAATGAACATCAAGCTTAGGTGCCATTACAATTAGAATTCCAATATTATCTTTTGTTGCCAGCTTAATGACAAAACTTTATATCACATTTTGTAATAGTAATTAGGGCTGGCTACTGGCACCTAATTTAGGATATTGGTACTTTTGGAGTTCGCACATTTCGTGTAACATGCCGATGAAACAGCTTTTGGACATAAACTAAGATGGGGATGTGGTGTATTTTGTGAATTCACCGATTTCTACTCGATTAATATTTCCTCCATTTACTTAAAGAACGCTTAGCATTTACATGTCTACTGGATACATCGTCCTAATTCCTATCATCATAAATCCTGTTGACCATAATACTACACAATTTCCCAAAAAATAAACCAAGCAGAACTCACAACTAACACTATTTAATAAAAAAGGAACAACTAACATGTAAGAAAACTTAATAACATCCACAATTATGTGTAAAACAGGTTTGCATTTTCCATCAGGACATGCATCTGATAACAAGTCTAATTGATTATAAACCAYAAATGGTTAAATGCATACACCTACAGGCATCTATCTTAAATACAAGGTGGATCATCTTCGTCATCGGACTCTACTTYGATATCACGAGCATCACGCAGATGATTCTCTCCATACGCAACATCCAATGCCTACCCAATAGCATACATGAAAATATAACATTAGCCAAGATAATGCAAGGACCATTGACAAACTCATGTGTATCTTACCATTTACTTCAATAACACATCAACAGGGTATTTTTTTTGTAAATAAACATAATTAATTTTACTACCAAACTAGATTGCCTACCCCAATACAACCAAAGTCTCCGTCTGCATTCGTACGGTCCGCTTCACAAGCAACGATCATCTATGAGGATTTCCAAACACTAATTCACGGACAATGAGACCACTCCAAGGCGTTACGGTCAAGCCGATCAAGATAAAATACCTGTAGGTATACGAGTAGTAGAATTTAATATTCATTAATGGGTTATGTGCGCAACACAAGTAGCAACTTACCGCTAAGAACAAGGTGCAACCTCCACAACCACTAGCAAGACCGTCTCTATAAAATCTCTTGCCAAACCACGTCACATTGGCCATCAGTTTCTTTAGCACAAACCCACACCAATCCTACCCCCGAGCAACCGATGCGCACCCCAATGCCGGGAGCAACTCCTTGGGAAACCTGCTACACTGTGTCGGACAAAGCACCAACTCCAACGAAGCCAACAAGAATAGGGTCTTAAACTCATCTACTTCGCTATCATCAAATTGACACATCAGCCGTTCAACAACAAAAGGAGTGACCGATAGTCCTTTTCGAGTCACTTCCTTTCCAATGTAACCCCCATACATCTTGAAGTGCACATAGCGTTTTTTTTGCTGATTGCACTACCAAAATGATGAGTTTGGGGCATTCAATGAAGGGGCCATCATCAAAACTCGTCGTTTTGGTAGTTAGAAAGTTTTAAAAAAATAAAAGCAAATATCTGCTTGCATTTCAAAATGACGCGACCCAATGATTGGCTGCCAAGTGGCGCGACTCCAACTAGTATTTAATTTCATACGTTACAATTATTGTAACGTTAATATCTCAAAATGTATTTTTCAAAAAAAAATTAAAATTTTTATTTTTTCCTCCTCTATAAATAGGAACCCATTTTGATATAATTTCTACAAACAAAAAAATCAAATCAAATCAACCCCCTATTTCCATTATATTTCTATTAGTTTGTTAAAAACAAAAAATCATAAAACCACTCAAAAAAAACCCTTTAAGTCTGAATCCAAGCAATCCTAATTATACCCCTACAATTYCAAATCCAACCAGCAAGCATAAACCCAGAAGAAATAGCTAACAAAACACTTTGCAAATCCAAACAATTTCCACCAAAACCTTCCAAATTACGTACAACAACCCACAAATTTCCCACTTAATTATTTACAAGAAATCCATCATAATTATCAACCACCTTTCCAATGTAACCCCCATAATTATAGGCCAAACTCTAATTATGGGCAAAGCCAACTAAATTTCCAATATCAACCAATGTCACAAAACAATAAGAAGAACCAATCTCCAATAGTAGGTATAATTTGTTTGATCTATCAATCCCTAGTGGAGGCGATAGCACTAATGAAAATGATGATGTTGATGAGCAYGATGAAGATGATGATGAGGGGGAATTCGAAATTCCTTGCACCCWACCAAACTTCGCCCAGCTTCTAACACAATAATCCACCCATTATAACAATATCCCTCAAGGAAGACAAACTGAGAAGAAGACTTGGTCAATCGCTAAGACCAATGCTCTTATATCGGGGTATATGAACACAAGCAACGATACAATTACAGGGACACAACAGAAGAAGGGTGTGTTTTGAAGGAGGTTGGTAGAGTCATACTACGCTGTAGGACAAGCAAACCCAAAGGAATTTTCCTACAGAACTCCTAGTAGTCTGAAGTCACGTTGGAAAAAGTATTTTAGAGGCGGTTATGAAGTGGYKTGGAAGCTTTGTCAAGGCTAAAGCAAGAAGGAGGAGTGGCCAAAATGACGATAATGTGATTGAAGAAGCTAGCAAGATCCATTAGAACTCATTTGGAAGGTTCTGCTTTTATGAGGAGTGGTTGTTACGCAAGAAATGGGACAACTACATATTAATCTTAGAGAATCCTRTCTACAAACCAAAGCGCGGTCGTCCATCAAATGCACCAGTGGTGGATGAATCTGTACAAWYTGACTGTAGTGGGAAAAGGCCAAGGGATGAAGGAGACGGATCGTCATCAAACACCCCAATAAGTGGACTTTTTGTTGATGAATCCGTACCTCGACCTAAAGGTGTCAAGAAGGCGAAGTCAAGGCTAAAWGGAAAGGAACTAGTAAAAAGTGAACTTGGAACAATTGGTGAAAGACTGCATCAGTACGGGCAAGTTAGGGACAAGTCTGCTGAGGTTGAATTCCAAAGACTTGATTTGAGAAGCCGAAGGAAGCTAGGAAACAAAAACAATTAGAGTTGGAGGAGAAAARCATCAAAATGCGGCAATACCAAATAAATTGGGACATGCTCCACCAATTGTTGTCTAAGGAAGTGTGTGCCCCATTGGAAGAAAGAATGATTGTAAAACTTCAAAAGAGCTTAGAAAAATTTGGGGGATTTTAAGATGGATGACGTGAGTCTATAGTWGTGAAATCGGAAGTGCTTCAATAAGAATTTAGGTAGTTTGTTTTAAAGTTATTGGAATGTAAGATCGTACTTGTTAACGCCTAAGTATGAGTGTAATAATTGTTTTAGTTGTTGTATTTTAAGTTTTATTATGTCGGTCGTGTGTTCAATAAGATGTGTTTTGTGTTTCGGTATGAACTACTTCATTCCAATTATTTTAATTTACTTTACAGAGAAATTATTTTTCTTTCTTCAGAGCAATAATTTTGTTTATTTTTAGATATAGTACTTTATAGAAAAATTATTTTGCTTTTCAGATTAAGTATAAGACTTTGTAGAACAATTATTTTGCGTTTCGCATAAAGTATTACACTTTGCAGAGTAATTATTTTGCTTTTTAGATAAAGTATTAGACTTTGCAGAGCATTTATTTAGCACTTATCCACTTCAATGAATTGTTACTAATGACCACTTTTCAAAACAATAATTTTGCACTTGTCCACTTCACTGAATTGTCACTTTGCTTTTAGCACTTTTTAGAGCAATAATTTATTAATCGACCACTTTTTTAATTATTACATTGCTTTTACCGAATGCAATGAACTACATTGCAAACCAATTTGTATGCCTCCAATGTACATTCAATATTTGCATGCTTTTACCTTTTACAAAAAGTTCTTTTGCTTTTCTATAATTCCAAATAGCCTATTTGTATCCTTCATTTATTCACCGTTTGCTTTTGTTTTCTATATAAAACATTCTTATTTACTTTGCAATAATTATTTTCAAAATAGCCTAATTATGAATTCATACAAACTTAACATAAGTTCAATCAATAGTTCATCTTCTAACTCTGATGATGAACAAAGGGCTTTATTTTCCCAACAAGACAAAGAATAGACGACATGATTGACAATGTCATCTACAATTACATCCCAACACTTGTCTCAACTTCATCACGTCGAACAAGGAGTCGATCTAACCGATGTGGCGATAGAGGATGAGAAGAAGGTCATGTTCGTCTGTATAATGACTATTTTTGCAGACCAACCGATGTATCCAAGTGTCTTATTCAGACGAAGGTTTCGAATGCAAAAGCATGTGTTTGAACGTATCATGAATGCAGTGACAGAACATGATGCATGGTTTCAACAAAGGAGGGATGCATCCGGTCATCTTGGTTTGTCTCCACTTCAAAAATATACTACAACAATCAGGTAGTTGGCTTATAAAGTAGTTGAAGACGCTTGTGATGAAGATATCAGAGTATCACAAAGTTTGAAAGGCATGTCGCGCACCTAAAAAAGATAATATTTTACCTAACTAATCCTCCTAACTATGTAGCAGGGTAAATCAGGGTCGATCCCACAAAGAAGGTTCAATCAATTATTTGTCTATGAATTACAATTAGTAGATCAAGTCAAATAAAAAGGAGAATTGGAAACTAATACTAACTAAAGAAATCTGAAGACCTAAAATATCTAGAATTAAGTATCCTCACTAATATAAACATATGTAATCAATAATCTTACCCCAAATCAATCAGAAAAAATATTCAACAAGATAGATGCGCCTTATATTAGTACCAAAGATTTCTTTCGATCAATCAATGGCTTCCCTAACTATGTAATCGAACCTATTTTCATGGAGTCATACATAATAGAGACATTAATAATAGCATCCTAAAATCCTAGCAAGTCCGATCAACTACTTTCGTGAAGATTTTTCCTACTTTTGTATAAGGTTCTAAAATCGATTAAGAACTAACTTTCGTCACAAACCTAATCACATTTAATAAGTACTATTTCTAGTCAAATATTGATAATAAAACCAACCCTAGCAAAGATGAACAATCAACTAATTGAAATTGGAGATTCGGGATCAAATCATAACATATAATTCACATTAGGGTTCAACCTAAATCTAGATAGTTAATCTACTCAAGCATAATAGAAAGTACAAATGAAATAACTAAATTGAAACAATAAACAATAAGCATAAATCAAAATTGAAGAAAATAAATTGAATAATCAAAGTAAAGTAAGTAAATAGGAGTAGTGGAATGAAAGTTACAGTAGTAATAGACATACAGTACGAGACTACGAGAGTTTCATCACCGAACCAAGTGCGGCACACGCCCTTTGTACGCCCCTGTGCCTCCCTAAATCACTTGCCTAACTCTTTTATATATTATTACTGACCTAGGAAATTAGGTAGATAGAACGACTTTGCTAATTAAACCTACATTACTTGTAAAATTTTATTAGATGCTAAGAAAATCAAGAGTTTTTGTAACATCAAAGAAGAGGCTGCAACCAAGGTGTGGCATGTGGTATTTGGCCACAATTTGGGTGCGGAGTAGGCTTCCATGTACTTCAAAACACTTCAAAAATCAAGTGGCCGCAACCTGTTTTGGCAAACTAGGTGATTTCCATAACCATTTTGCGGAGGAACTTCATGAGTAACTCTTTTGAAGCTTTTTGCCAACACAAACACCTTAAATTGTCCATTCTTTGATCAACATCCAACTACCTCTACTTGCATCTCTAATAATCCTAGCAAAGAAAGCCAAATCTTACAAAAACAGCACAAACATACCCGAGATGAGTAATATCGAAATACATAACAAATAGAGTTCAAAAGAATTAAATATGGAGAAAAGTATGACAAATATCAATAAAATATGACATATCAATGTGTATTTTATCAACTTATCAAAGTACTGCGAGGTTGGCATTGGAAAAATTTACTTAAGGTGTCATCAACCAATTTGGAGATGAATATTTAAGACGCCCGAATGGTGATGACTTGCGAAGATTGCTATGAATTGCAGACGAACGTGGGCTTCCATGCATGATTGGAAGCATTGATTACATGCATTGGGAGTGGAAGAATTGTCTAAACGCATGGAAAGGACAATATCAAGGAAGACAYGGTGTAGCTACTCTTGTTCTAGAGGCTGTTGCTGATCAAGATTTGTGGATATGATACTCCTTCTTTGGTATGCTAGGCAGGTGCAATGATATCAATGTGCTTCATCGACCTCCGGTGTTTGAAAATGTCTTAGAGCGTCGAACTCCTCCTGTTAATTTCGTTGTTAATGGTCGTAACTATAACAAGGGGTATTACCTCACTAATGATTTATCCAAAGTGGGCTACTTTTGTGAAGTCCATTACTAGTATTCAAACCCGGAAGGATAAATTGTTCGCAGAACACCGAGAAGCAGCAAGAAAAGATGTTGAACGTGCTTTCAGAGTGTTGCAAGCTCGATTTGCTATCATTCAAAAACCATCTCTTGTATAGGATGTCAACATACTTCACAAGATTATGTTATCGTGCATCATAATGCATAATATAATTGTTGAGGATGAACGTGAGTCTTATTTAAATTACATTAATACTTTTGAGTTTAATTTTAGTCAGGACAACATCAACGACAATTTTGAGTACGACAGTGAGCGTATTGTTGATATCAACATATATTTACAACGAAGAACATAGATTGAAGATCAACAAGCTCATTTACAACTGAAGCACGATTTGGTTGTGCATATTTGGWGGAAATTTGGGAATACAAAAACTAAGAAAATGCCTTTGTATTTTTCTTCGATTAGGTTATTTTAATTATGTTATAATAATTTTAAATGACTTGTATTAAATAAACATATTTTATTATGAAATTTATGTATTTTACTATGAATTTAATGTATTTTTATTATGAATTAATGTATTTTATGTATTTTATTAAATACTTAATATGTGAAATTCATGTGTGACTACTTTGAACAAAACATAAATTATGTTAAGTATGTGTTAAATGAAACCAAGTAATTACAATAATCACAATTAATCACGCAAATTCCAATTACGTAGGATAATCACAAGACATCACGCTAATTATAATTAATCAAAGTAATTACAATTAGGTATGCTAATTACAATTAATCACGTTAATCACAATTAAGTACATTAATCATTCGATAATCAAAATATAAATTAAGTAGGGTAGGAAAAAATGTTGAACCATTTATTTTTCGTTCATGGTTAAGAAGGAAAAATGAAAATGGTTTGGGAGAAAGTGTGATAGTGACCCATGAACCTTTTTTAATGGTTCATTGTTAATAGTGGTCTAAAATATTAGGCTCATTTAGGCTTATAAATCCATATACTTTTTTAAAACTAAAAGGAAATACCATTAAAACACCTTGATCAACTTAACCAAGGCCACAAACATCTACATAAAGAGTACAAAGTGCCAAACAAAAGCCAAAGAGGCAAAACATAAAACAACAAAGCAAGTAAAAATTGCCTAACGCTAAGATAAAACAACAACAATCACTTATAATTCCACCAGTACATTGAGCTTACAAGGGAACGAACCAAGAGCTCAATTCTCCAACATGGAACCACCATTTTCATTCATTAAGGTTTCCTCGAGTAACATTAGAAGATCATTAAACGAAGTCTTAGCACATGCCATTTGCATCCCATAACTCGCAAGACCATGAACGACGACCTGGTTGAACTTCCGAGGAATATAGAACACCTACACTCCACCCAAAGATTCAAGTAATATTGACGCATCCCAAAGAATTGAGCCTAGAGCATGCTTTCCAAAATCAAACTTAGTGCCATGGAGTTTCACAATTTTCGCAACATCCATCTCGAGATCRAACTCATCATATCCTATCACTTGCATAAATTGTAGGCCAAAGAGGGCAACCCTCAACTCAGCTGTAACAACATCATGAGCATTGAGTTTAATTGAAAACCTAATTATTCACTTGCCATCTGAGCCATGTACCACACCACCACCAGCAGCCCTATTACCCCCCCCCCCTCCCACAATACTCGTATCAACATTCACCTTGCCTCGTCTAGGAGCAGGAGGAGTCTAGTGAGTAGGAGTGCTTGTATTATGGGCCGTGAAGATATCTTTACTCTACAAATATTATTCGTGATATACAAATCAATAAAAAATATATTCAATGTAGAAGAAGGGTGCATAACAGTTAAGTAGAAAACCATACAATTCCTAGCAAGCCATAGATGCCAAAAGACAGTAGAAAATAATTCAAGTCAACCATTCCCCATATTAAAGTTGAAAACCAAGCAAGAAACCCAATTAAGAAAGAAAAAACATTTTGTTCAATACTAACTTTCCCAATCTTAAGATTAAAAATGGAACACCAAAGCTTCCTTGAAGTAGTACAATCTCTAAAAAGATGAAGGTGATCTTTTGGAAAGGAGGCACATCTAGAGCAAGTAGAAGAAAGATTAGGGATTGTGAGGGAGAGATTAGTACCAATCGAAAGGATAGCATGGGAAGCATTCCATAATAACATACGATATTTAAAAAGGACTTTGGTTTTCCACAAATGTTTCCAAGAAAAATGAAGAATAAAGTTAAGGAGTAAAGGTCTAACAATCATGGGATAACAAGGATTTAAAGAAAACACACCCTTAACGTTATCTTTCTATCTCCAACTATCTTCCAACCCTCTAGTAGAGGACAAGGGAATTCAACTTATAAGATGAACCAAATTGAAAGAAAGGTAAAGCCTTAAAACTTGAAAAAGGTCAAGCATCTCCTAGTTAGATATCTAACTAGGGATGTAATGTCAATTTTAACCCTATTATAGAAATCAAAGCCAGTAAAATGACAGCTATACCCCTTCTCCTTCTCTTACGTATTTGATTTATTTTACTTTTCATTTTTTATTCACTTAGAAATRTACTTTTCCCTATCTCATAAAAATTAGAATTAATGTTGCCTCATATTCCATCTTTTTTACTTCCTTTTATTGTTTCTTGTCTATCCAAATTATATACTCCGTAATGTGTTCATCCTATTTATATAATGTCTTCAACCTTTCAATTTATTTTGTATTTATCCAGTTACATAATTGTGCACATCTAAACTACGAGTAATATTGTTGTACATCCATATTGTATATACAATCATAAATCTCAAATGAATTGTTGCACATCCATATTATATATACAATCATACATCTCAAATGAATTGTTGTACATCTATCCAGTACATCTATCCATATTATACAATTATACATCTCAAACGAAGCGTTGTAGTGTTGTACATCCAAATTGAACATTTATAAAATTTCCATGGAGAATTAACAATTAAAGGTCAAATGATAAAAAACACAAAAAATAAGTGAGTCTTGAAGCTAATCTAATTTTTATGGCCAAACTTGTTTTCCATCAAATGATGAGTTATGTTCAAATACTTTTTAAAATTCTTTGGGTATAAAATGAAAATAAAAATTTGTTGTTTAACAATACCTTCACTATATATTGAGGTTCACTCCAACAAATTAAACTTGAAATTTGAAGGGGGCATAGTGACACGAGTGACAGAGTGAAGGTTGCGATGGCTCATGCGGTGAGGATTGGCAGAGGTGAAAATGAGATTGGTGGTTGAAGCGGCGACGACGGAGCAGAAATGCGGTGGTGATAACTTAATGGTGGTTTTTTGAAAAAGTATGAAATGGATGTTTTAGCAAATTGAATATGAGATTTTTTTAATGGAGACTTTTTTATATGAAATCACCCAATTTTTGGAAGAAATAGTACAAAATTAAAAGTCTACAATTATATTGAAGAAGAAAATGAAGGATGAGATGATTTAATAAACAAGATAGATAAAGGGTAAGAATGACATTTAGGTTGAGTTAGATAACTAATTGTTATACAACTAGCCGGACTCTAAAACATCAAGTTTCCAAGTACCTCTTTCTATGACATGTGAGCCACTCTCCAGTGCTCAATATTTCAAGAATTCTCTTCCCGTAAGAGTATAAAGGGGCAAATCCCCAACTGAAGGTTTCCGAAAGTACTCAAGATGGGGGGTGAATTGAGTGCCTCTTAAAAAATTTTCGTTTCTTAACTCTTCTAGTTGAGTAGTCAAGTAMACTAGTCTGGCAGCAGAATAATCGTTGAACAATGTTACGAAGTATAAAGCAATAAAGTAAATGTCACACCAAATTTAATGAGGTTCGTCAACTATGCCTACGTCCTCCTAGCTACTCTAGTCACTTTATTAATCTACTCCGAATAACAAAGTAACCCTCTCAAAGTATGTGAACTCACACACACACAAGGAAACCCCACATTTAACCCAAGTGTGCTAATTCGCACTCGACCTTACAAGCACTCACAACTGAATTCACAATTGCTACCCAACCACTAACCCCTCCATTAGTGATTCAATACAATTCAATCTCTCAATACTCAATGAGTTTACAAGAGTATAAATATGAACACTCAATTATAGTGCACTTATGTTTGCCTCTTGCTGGCTTAATATTAGTCTTAAGCCTTTTTCTCTCAAAATATGCTCTTTAAAATCGTGGAGAGAATTCTTACTTGTAAGCTTAGATGTTCTGAATATTTATAATCAAGCCACACAATTACTTAAGTAAAAAACCTAGAATATTCAAGAGAATCCAAACTCAATTATCCTTGTATATTTTAGGAAAGTTTCACTTGATATTAYTTTATGTAATATCTAGTGTTACTTTAAATCCAACCTAAATAATTGCTAAATATTCTGAACAAATAAAATCTTACCAGATCATCTTGAAGTTTCCGAAATTCGTTTTTAGAAAACTTTCCAAAAATCTTTTTACCTCAACAAGATGATATGTGTTGTGAGAAGAGATGAATTGTTCACCCAACTAGTAGTGTTAAAGCCAGCTGACAACTAGTCTAATTATCTTTAATCCTACTCAAAAGCCATTTGTCAAAACCAATAATACAAGCATTCATCATTCACACACATGCACTTTTACAACAAAAAGACTTATTCTATTCCTAGAACTAATCTTCCTGTTCTTTAACACCTCAAAGTTATCCTTGATTTCATCATTGCAATCTTGATCTTCTCGAGTCTTCCTCGAAGGAGCTTTCATACTTCAAGAGTTGGAATACCTATMTGCTAAACATAGATAACACATTACATATCAAACTTGTTAGCATACTATCACTTTCTTCAAGTGACCAAAAAGAGTTTCCTCAATTGTTCAGACCAACTGCATTCATTTAACCAATGTACCTGTTCTTGCAATTGTTTGTCATCACTCAAAATACTAAGGGACTCAACAAATTCTCTCTTTTTGATGATGACAAAACATGTGAGAAGTTCCTGCAAACAATAAGTTATATGCAAAAACAACTCTACCACAATGAGACTAATTTTAGATTTTTTCGACTCTAAGTGAAATCACCAACTACCCTGACTATTTCTTATAAAAGCATAAACAACTATCCATAATTAGAGGTGATCAACATTAGCCTGGCCCGCCTGAAAAAAGCAAGGGCTTTGGGCAACAAAAATATCCATTTTTAGTTGAAAAGCCCGATTCGGCCCACAAAAACCGACATTGGCTAGCAAAGCCCGCTCTTTTTGGGCGGGTTTGGACAAGACTTTTTATATATAATCCCGACCCGCCCATTTGATCACCTCTACCCATAATCATATTCTTTAAGAGAATCATCTAGACTTTTATTGACTCAACTACACTAAAACTACACTACCAGTTAGACTAAGGCTTCCAAAACTTCTAATTATTTTCCCCCTTTTGGCATCATTAAAAAGTATACAAATTTTAGTAAGAGTAAGCACAAGTTATTGTTTTCATCCAAACCAGTAGCATCAACTACCAATTCATACCACAAATCTGCAAAAGCTTGTTGGTTTTACATTTCAGAATCCCATAACAAAATAAATAGGCAGAGCAATAGTTCAACTGAGTTAAACAAGTACCAAATTACATCAACAAAGTCTTGTAAAATGGCGTAGAAGACAGATAATCAAAATAGGTCAATAGAAAGGAAGAGATGAATAGAAAGTTAGAACAAATCATCACTTCTCATCATCATCCTCTTCTTCTTCCATCTCGTCCTCTAAAGCATCTGGGTTAGAATCCTTATCATCATCGTCACCATCATCATCATCATCTTCCTTATGTTGGCTCCCATCTGCAGAAGAATTAGTGGATTCCTTTAGATCAATCTCTTCAACCTCGGAGTTCTGCTTCTCAACTAATCCCTTAACACCAATTTCATTGAAGTCCTCGAAACTTGAAAGTACTATATATACTAATAACATGATGAATGAAATTTTTTTTGACTCACCCAGAAGATTTTCCAAACGAGTTTAGTATGACTCATGTATCATCTAGTTTAGTCTCAAGCTAATTCTGAACTGAAGTCGAACTCTGGTGAGTTGGGCTTTGATGACCAAGTTGAGCTCGAATAATTCACAAAGAGCCTTGACAAATTCATAACCCTATTCACAATCATAACTTGACACATTAAAAAGAATAACTAGTTCAGTGTTAAATTATTGATCACTTGCCACTGTTTGATGGGATCATAGGAAGTGTTCCTGCTCCCGGAATTACAAAGAAGTAACAACGAAAATAAACGGAACACTTGTGACTGGGGACGACAATTGGCACGTGATGTGGCCGTGTTTAAACCCTTGAAATTGGCACTTGTCTTTGTCCTGCGGACCTGCAAAATAATAAGAGTAGCTGACCTGGGGGGTTGACCTAAGAAATCCCCTACGATGCTTAAGTCAGCAAGGAGACTCTCCAAAACTCAAGGTCAAGTAAGTCAAAGCTAGATAGTACCTGGTGGGTTGAGAATTAGATACATGGATTAGGTTTACCAACTCCCCTTTTATAAGGTCTTGTATGGTTGTACTTTGCTTGTTTCCTCAATGTGAGAACTATTGAAAGTATCATTTTCCTCAATGTGGGACAAAAGTACATTGATTTCCATGACATTTTCAATTGTCAGAGTACTTTTTGTTTAATTGCATTGTACGGATCTACCCTCTTAGGTGTCCATCTTATGTGGACATGTGGGGCCCACATGTGTACTAAGTGGGACCCACTTTGTTCCACGTGGCATCCTATCATAGGGTAGATGTAGGAACAATTAGCCCCACGCTTGATACTTTAACCGAGGTTCGAGTGAGGTTATGTGTCAAGCGGAATCATGCTTGCCTCTCTCGGCTCGAGTGCCTAACTCTTAAATTCTTTTAGTTAAGAGTACCTGACCAAGGGTTTTGTGCGAAGAACCGGTTAGGCTCTTGCTCGAGGGTCATAGACCAACGATCGTGTTAGTGTAGGTGCTTTTGKGAGAAAGTGTGAACCCTTTAAGCTTACATCAAAGGATGTTAAGTGTTCTCTTTCGGTATGAATCAAGTCTCTACCAGATAAGGGGCTAATTAGCCGCATGCTCCCCGAGTGGATCACCATCGGTGAGAAAGAAAATTTTTGCCACTCAGGGGAGGGCTAATGATCCCCATGTTCCCGAGTGGCTGCCGAGGACCAACCACCACTCGGGGGGGTGGGGGGCTAATGAGCCCCATGCCTCCAAAGTGACTGATCTTCGGTTAGAAGGRAAGCAACCTCCACTCGAGGTGGGCTAATAAACCCCATGTCTCTCGAGTGGCTTACTCTCAGTTAGAAGTAAAACAGCTACCACTCGGGAGGGGCCAATGAGCCCTATGCTTCTCGAGTGGCTRATTCTCAATGATAAGGAAACCTGCTACCACTTGGGAAGGGCTAGTGAGCCCCATGTTTCCTGAGTGGCTGGTCCTCGGTTAGGGGACCAACCACCACTTGAGGAGGGCTAATGAGCCTCATGCTTCCCGAGTGGCCGATCCTAGGTTTGAGGGAAAACATCCCACACTTTGGATGGGCTAATGAGCTCCATGTTTCCTGAGTGGCTCATCCTCAACGAGAGGGAAAGCTACCTCCACTCGGGATGGGCTACTAAGCCTCATTTTCTCCGAGTGACATACCCTAGGTGAGAGGGAAAGCCCCCTCCACTCGGAAGGGCTAATAAGCCCCATGTTCCCTGAGTGGATGGTCCTCAATTAGGGGACCAACCATCACTCAAGGAGGGCTAATAAGCCCTAGGTTTCCCGAGTGGCTCACCATTCGGGCAAGTGTGAGTAACTCTCTACTTTCCCGAGGGCCTTTGGCTCATGAAAGGTAGGCTTATCCTTGACATCCGACGGTCTCTGTCTTGGGAAGAGGCATGCATGTTCTTAGTTCTCGTAGGTCTTTGTCTCGAGAAAAGGTGTGCTTATCCTTGGATTTCTGAGGGTTGAAGAGAGCTCTTTTATAAAAAGATTTGCACAAGTGTGTTGGCTCGAGAAGATGAACTTGGACACTATAACTTTTTGACGTTTAAATTCCAAAAGTCAAGTGGAACCTTGTGGTAACTATTCATCTTCCCTTATTTTGCCTATATAAGAGTCACTTTGGCAAAATCATTTTCACACTTTCATTTTCACTTTCACTTTCCAAAATATTCACTTTGCTCTCTCCTCTCTCTAGAGTTTTTCTCTCTTCTCCCTCTAGAGTTTTTCTCTTTTCTCTCTTTAGAGTTTCTCTCTCTAGCTGGTTGTGCTTTTGGAGGCCTGGAATCACACGTGGACGTTTGCTATCATCTTGCTTTTTAGGTTTTCTCTCCAATTAAGGTATGTTGACATTCTRACCCTCTTAACTTAGGTTTTCTTTCTTTCATTCCTTTTGTATGATGAGTAACGTCCATTATGATACAGTGCTTAGGGCTGAGCACAGGTCTGGTCTGGACTTGAAACCAGCCCAGGTCGGACAGGAATTTGGACCGGACCGGACCGTCGATTCCAGTCCAGGTACAGGTCCAAGAAAATATGGGATTCCAGTTTTCCGGTCTGGTCCGGTCCAGACCGGAAGACCGGAATTTTTATAAAAGTACTTTGTACAATTTTTTTAAGCTTAATCACATTGTTATTTGGATTGCTAGAATGCATGTTATGTATGCATTTATATGTTCTAAGATTAAGCTCTAAACTAAGTCAAGTCTAGCAGGTCCAATAAATCCAATAGGTCATAAGTTCTTTTGTTGAATTTTGCAATTGAAAATAGGGAAAAATTGGAAACAGGTCYAACAGGTCCGGTCCAGGTCTGGACCTGAAAATTCAAGTCCGGACCGGAATTGATTCAGGTCCGATCCAAGTCCGGAAAAATTTTGGATTCCGAGTTTCCGGTCCTTTTGGTCCGGTCCTGGATCGGTGCTCACCTCTAATCGTGCTTGATGGACAAATAACATACTCCCCGAACCGAGGACTAATGTTTTCTGACTTAGAACTTAGTTTTACTATGACCCCAGAAGGATCCCCGAGGCCACGCGGGCATCCCGAGTTCACGAATTTAGAGATTGTAGATAATTCCCCGACCCGTATGGTCACTTATAGATATGTACATGGTGTACCCTTTGTAGATGACCTCCCCTTGCCCGAGGGGGCCATGATTAGTAGTTATGTAGATGTTCCCGAGGCAATATATGGTTTTCCAATAAATTATCCCCCTCTAACTCCCGAGTTCGAGGGGGAGGAAATAGAAGTTCTATCGATGCCATGGGAGATGACTTTGTGTGCACCTGATGGCAACAATGACCCTTTGTTTAGACGTAGACTTGTAGATAACAAAATACCTTTGATCGTTGGCAGAATGTAGGATATCCCGGGTCCTGAGAGGGGTTCCAAGATATTTCTTCGTGTAGAAGCATTATCAGCAAAGGGTGTTAACGGATTTACATCATTGGGAGCTGAATAAATACTACCTCGAGACTCTTTAATGTTATATAGCCCCGACCTTTGACTATTTGGTTATCACCCCCCTACGGGATTGTGGCTGTATACAAAGGTCACTTGGAAATARGCCTTCCCTTCCCTCTCGACCCCTTCATTCTCGAGCCTCTTACGTCCTACAATYTAGCTAACCTAATGCCGAATTCGATTACCAACATCATCGGGTTTTTATCCATTTGCCGTTGGATGGGCCGACCTCCAACACTTACATTATTCCGTAATATTTTTAAGTTAAATGCATGCACTATAGGGACAATTATGAGCCTAGATGGTGGATATTCCAGCCTAGGCCTCGGTATAAAATACTGAGTCGAGTCAGGTCCAGTTGGAAAGGATTCTGTCGAGAGTTCATGTTTGTGTACCAACCCACTCCTTGGCCCGGGTGAGGACACTTAACCGTCCAAAACCTRATACTCAACTACAACATCCCCCTTATGAATAAGTGTGAGGGTGTGATAGCCTTCTTCTTTCTGAGGGAGAAGAAGTGGACGAATGGTGAGAAGTATGTTCTCCCTGACCTCATTAGAAAATGGCTGCCTAACTGTGACATTCTACAGATTGAGCACCACTTGGCCATGTGCCATCTGAGCAGGAAAATGTCACCCGGTAGGGAGCCTGCTTGTGATGTCCGAGTCTTTATCCTTAGCTTTTTAATTTTTACACTTTCATTCACTATGGTTGATGTGTATGTTTTTACCTATAGCACTTCCCAAGTGATGGTCCTTGGCTTGAGAGATTCTTGCTAAGGAGCTTGCGAGTCGGGATAATGTATCCGCTTGATGGTTTTCTTACCAAGGAATGTGTTAGATTGAAAGCTGTTGGAATTTTCGGGAAAGCTCATTAACCTTGTTCAGGTACAGTTTCATTCCATCTTCCTTTGCTTCAAATTCCTTGGTAATCTAACCCACTATTAGTTGCGAGTCGGACTTGATGGCCAATGATTTTGCCCCAACTGCCAGGCACGTCTACATCCCGAGGATGACTACCTCATACTCTGTATCATTATTGGATGTTGAGAACCCAAACTTAATAGCATCTTATAATTTTTCACCTAAGTCAGTCTTAATGAGTATCCCGACTCCGTTTCTTTCCCTTGTAGCCARGTCATCTACATACACCTCCCAATTTTCAGATTTAGCTGCCTCGGGTGGCTGATTGGTGCACTCGACTATAAAATAGCCCAACGCTTGTGCTTTGATGRCTCGCCTTGGTTCGCACTCTAGCCCATAGTCAACCAGCTGATCAGACCATTCATTTATCCAAGTGGAATGATTCCTTCCCTCGATGACTTTTCTGATGGGTTGTCCGGTGAGGACTTTGATTGGGTGAGCATGAAACTAGGGCTTTAGTTTTCTGCTGACTGTGACCAGGGCGTAAGCCACTTCTCGATTTCTGATACCGAGATTTATCACCTTGTAAGCATGACTCACAAAGTAAATCGGGTACTGAGTCTTGTCTTCTTTCGCAACTAATAACTACAAACACGAGGGCATATTCCTGGTATGGCCAAGTATGGTAAAGTGGTTCCTCCCGGCAGGTGATACAGCTTCGCAAGGTTGACAGATGTTGCTTGAGTTGTTGGAAGGCGACACTTCTTCTTCGTTGTAGGCTCGCCCCGCCTTAAGGCAAGGGGCGTTGACCTCAGCTTAAGTGTCATGGAGTTTGGAGCCATGGAACCGCATGTGAAATGCGTTGGGTGTGTCGTCGAATTGAGGGGATCGCCAAACCCGTGCCTATATAGGTTTATTCACGGACGCCCAGAAAATTGGTGCCAAATTAAATGCCCCACGTCAATCAAGTAACCAGTCCGTGGCTTCGGGAACATGGTACGAATCAGATTCTGTAACCCAATTTCGCCCGCATGTAGCGGCCTCTTACTCGTTCATTGTAGTTTCCATAAATCATAACAATGGAATTCAAAAGAGCTATTGAATTTGAACTTGAAAGCACACTATTACTAGGTGAGTGCTATTATGTACAAAAGAACTCTTCTATAATGGACAAGGCGACATTGATTGTTAGTCAATGTTAATAAGGCGAATTAGAAAACCGGTCCGTCCATGATTATCTGACTTAAGTGACAAACGATTAAATTCCGGTTTTGTTAAACAATATATTACAAGTGTGATTGAATATATATTTAAACGAGTCATGAAAAACAAAGGTAGTAAGGCATAATAATAATGTATATGTGTCCTCCCTCAACCTTGTCACTGCAAACAATCAAATTGTTAATGAACAAACTCAAAAGAATCGCCTTTCGGATTGAATTGCTTAAATTGAGATAACGCAAACGCGTTAGTAGTTGACAAACAGTAATATTATAATAATAATGAAAACCAAGGAAAAACATGGAAACAATGAAAACAATAAGAAAAACCTACATATTTACATGAACGATTAAAATGAGTTTCTACATTGTTTTTAATGGAATTAAAACTCATAAACAATGATTAATCAAATTAAGAGAGACAAAAAGAATTAAAAGAAAGAGTGAAAGAGATGTTTTTGGTGAGTAATCTCGAATTTATACCTTATTGTCGCTTGTTGATCGAACAGAATCGATGCTTTGAATTGAACTCGATGTGTTTTGAGTGTTTTGAGAGTATATAGAATGTGTCTCGTGACTTGTGGTCTGTGAGTGTGAAGTTGTGAATGTGAAATGTGTACGAAGTGAAGGTTTGAAGTCGGAATTGTGCGTCTGAAGGTTGTTTCCGGACTGAGCAAGGCAAAGAGGTATTTATAGGCACGAGGCAAAACGAGGCAGGAAAAACTGCGTATATACGTGAGATCGAGCGTAATATAGCGAAGGTGAGGAAGCGTATATACGCTCGTTCACAGCGGTATATACGTCTTCTCTTTTCCCATGGAAATTGGCAATTTTCGTATAGTAAGGTTGAGCGTATATACGCTCCATGTTGAGTAATATACCTCCATGTTGAGCGTATATACGCTATCACTTGCTGTATATACGCTCAATATTTTGTATATTTTTTCCAAAAACCCTGATATTTTTGATTTCCCTCCGATTTTATTTCGTGATTTCCCTTGATTCGACGGCACCTAGACACCCTTGCGTCTCCAGCAAGGATTTCCTAGAATGTTTAGAAGGTTCCACGTATTTCGGAGTATTTTTCTAATCATTCATGTATTTTCTTGCGTATCTGCGTATTTAAACATTGGCAAATTCATAGAAATCATAGAAAAATCAGAAAAATA
Organism: Bassia scoparia; assembly: GCA_008642245.1. Lineage (NCBI taxonomy): Eukaryota > Viridiplantae > Streptophyta > Magnoliopsida > Caryophyllales > Amaranthaceae > Bassia > Bassia scoparia. The sequence continues at coordinate 37,339 of SNQN01001838.1, forward strand.
AATTTAAAAAATATGGCCGGATTCTGAAAAATGTGTACGAAACATTGATAGAAAAAAAAACCACGAGAATGCCATCTTAACTCGTTTTGAAAACTTGAAAACCTTTGAGTTTATCGAGAAAAACGAAAGAAATTGTTGCCTTGTAAGTGACCTTTGCTCAATAATTCCGAGTACACCTCACGTATTCCAATTTTCGTAGTTCAAAAGCATTTTTCTGAGTCGAAACAAACGCGAGACGCGGTATGTGTTTCATCACGGATTACTCATTGGGGAGACACATTTTCAGGTGGTCACAGAAGCCCCCACTTTTGCTGAGTCTGGAGAACGATAGTTTCGTAAGAACAAAGTCAAAGTATTCGATTTCGGGACGGAGAGCAACTCAAGACGTTCTGCGACCCTGAAGTTACCCTTTTTCGCCGGTAACCATGCAAAACAAAGGTTAGTTTTAACGCTGTAGCCGGTCCCATGCGTTGCGATGTGCTTGTAGTGTCTGAGTCCTTGAGCGGTCATTTCCATTTGGCTGTCTGGGAGAAATGCAGGTGCGTCCCATGCTTTCCGAAGAATATGAAGCATTGTGACTTGAGAAGATAGCCCTAAATTCAGGATTAAGGAACCTGGTGACGAAAGGTCTGTTTTTATGTCTAGCGAAATTGCATGCAATGTTAACTTTGTAACTTGTGACCTGGGATTAAAAGAGAGTGACAAGAGTCATGGTTTGAAAGAGTCTTTGAATTTGGAAGGCCTTGTCTGAGTTCTGGTTCCAGCATAGTTTGAAAGAGCTTGAATTTGAAGGGTCCTTTCTGGGTCTGTTAGACATAGTTTTGAAAGAGTCCGTTGAAGGTGTCTTGTCTAGGTCTGGTTTTAGACGTGATTGAGACGAGTCTATGAAGTGCTTGTCCTAGGTCTGGTTCAAGAATGTTTTGAAAGAGTCTTTTTGATTTGAAAGAGTCTTTGTCTAGGTTGATTCTAGACATGAATTTAAGAGAGTCATGAAGGAGTCTGTCTAGGTCTGGTTTAGACATGTTTGAAGAGAGTCATGGAATTGGAAGAGTCTTTGTCCTAGGTCTGGTTCAAGACATGATCCTGGGAGAGTCCTGTCTAGGTCCTGATTCTAGACATGATTTGAAAGAGTCTTTGAATTTGAAATAGTCTTTGAATTTTGAAAGAGTCATGTCTAAGGTTGGTTCTAGACATGAATGGAGAGTGGGCTGTCTAGGTCTGGTTCACGACATGATTTGAAAGTGCTTTGAATTTGAAAGAGCCAGTCTAGGTCTGGTTCTAGACATGAAAAGGAATGATACTAGAGTCTAATCCAGTAACCAAGTGCAAGTGACTTAGAGAAAGGTGACAATTTGGACGAGACTGTGACTTGACTTAACATTGACGAGACGTGACTTTGATTGAAAGAGACAGGGTCCAAGAGTGACTTTTCAGGATTTCCACTTGATAGCAATAGACTTGAACACGTAATAGGGCTTAGGAGACAAGAAGCCCCAACTGGGAAATTAAGGACCGATGAGTGCAACGAGCCCCCCAGACGAGACTTTGAGACACGTTCGGGCTTAGAGTCAAAGCGATCAGAGAAGGTAGGTGGATTGTGTGGATGAGTTCAACAAGATGTCAGTAATCAAAGGGTCCGCGTGGCTTTTACTATCTATTGGGATTGAGTCAATGAGAGTCCCTTGAGGTGACCAAAGAATAGGCTTATGTGTTCGAGAAATAAAAAGGGTCAATTTGTGCTAAAGGGTCATAGGAGTTGGCTAGATACGCAGGTCGGCCAATGATGTTGGTGTCAAACATGATGTCTATGTGAGGTCTAAACTGGCAAAACCATAATCGAATTCTTAGCAAGTCAAAGCACTCAAAGGCCCTAAATGATTAATTAATGCTGAGCGGTTCGACCTCGAGAAGAGGCTCCCATCGTACCTTAAGGCGAATAGACCCACGTAAGTTCTGATGAGTGATGAACATAATGCCTCGTGTGGAGTAGGGCTTTTTGTGGTTTGTAAGTGAGGCTCTGTGGTTTGAGGGTTGAAAAGCTTGATGTTTATGAAGGTGACGCAACGGTGCGCAGTTTGCGCTTTTTTTGTGTTTGGCTTTGAAACTTTGGATTTGGATTTTTGAATTGATTTGTTTGTGTGAACGACTGGCATAGAACTTGATTTTTTTGTCTCGTCTCTTGTTTCCGTTTTTTCTTTGTGCATCGCGGTGAAGGATGTTTACTGCTTGATTTCTTTCCTTCTATCTTTTTGCAAGGGTGGTCTTGTCTTAAGCAGAACCGTTTGGGCGTCGCAAAGGGTTAGGTAGATGTTGGGTGTGAGATGTAAAGGTATTGATAGGTTGGGCTCAAAATTGCGAAGGGTGATTTTATGTGTACTAAAGGTGATGGAAGGGTGGACTCGAGGGAATTTTGCAGAGCTGTTGACAATGAGGGAGCGTCGGATCTGAGAGTGGGGGGCGTGGATTTGGTGTTGGTGGCAGAAAGGAGTTAAATACTTGAGTGGGAATTGATGATCTCAGATAATAAGCATTAGAGTTATAAACCAATTTGTGGCCAATGGAGTTGAGGACTTGGCAGAGAATTAGAAATAACTGAGGTTTGCAGATACAGTGGAAATGAAGTCTTTAATTAGGATGGAAGTGTGGGGATAGATGTAGATGGAGGTCAATACATGGCTTTTGTTACAAGAAAGACTACATAGAGCTCAAAAGACAGTGAAATATGAAATGAAGGTAAAGTGGTTAGGCGGGATGTGACTAGGATCGATGACTGGTCAATGGAGAAAAAGAACGTTTTCTGGTCAGTGGGATCATTACCCAGATTTGGGGTGACTCATGGTGTTAGCTAAGGTGGTTGGTTGGTATGATGTTGAATCGTTAGATCCTTCGCGCTGGAGGGAATGGGAGGCGCACCACTCGCAACCATAGTCTGAACTGGCGTTCAAACGATCAATTCTCGGTGGTGGTGACCCCTTCCTTGTGGAACGTACAATAGGATCATTGGTTCCAATTTCTCTAGATTCTTAATCATCTGAAGGGTCGGAGTGGGTCCATATAGGAGCAAGGTCACCTTTGTCAGTTAACTTCAGCAAGGCCGCTGTCATAATCATACATTGGAAGAAATTCCTTAGGTCCTCAGATGGCCTGTTGTGGAAGCTCAAGAGATGGTTAGGAAGGAGTTTGTGCATTGGAATGGTCGGGCTATCTTGACCGAGTGTTGGAAAAGAGGAAGCCCCTTTTTGTTAAAGCCCCCACCGTTACCCTTAGACTCTGGGCTTGAACATCTTCCTCAACTAGGAGGCCAACCTTTGTAGAGACCAGTAAATGAATCAATGGGTTGAAACTTGAGTGGCTCTCGATACTTGGGCTGAAGGTTCTTGATGACATTCGAACTTGATCTTCCTCATTCGGTCGATTGGTCGTCTTTGAGCGGCTTCTCGCCTCCACCTATTAAGGAAAGTAGAGAATTTTCTCTCTCAACCTTGCTTGGTGGCCTCTAGTTCACGGGACCAACAGGAAGCTGGGAAATTTACCTGACTGCTTCAGGAATCTCGTGCTTTGATATATTCCATCATCAGCTGGCTTGATTCAGAGTCTTGAACCACCTGGATGGAGTGGGTGTCCAAAGTAATAGGGAACACCGAAGTGAATAGCTCTTTGCTCATTCCTTTAAGGACCATTTGAGATATTGAAAGTGCGGAGGTGGTCCTCTGGTCTTCAGTTCCGTGAAACTTGGGCAAATCAGTCATGACAAACTTCTTAGGAAGTGGACCTTAATCTCATAATCAGCACACAGAGGCCTTGAACTGAATTTTTCGGACATTCTCTTGACCAACTTCAAGTTGCTCTCACCCTTTTTTCCGTCTTCAGTCTTTGGAGGAGGAAGTGGTGTTCAGCATGTCTTCTCCCTCCCGCAGACTCGAGAGGTTTTCCTTGGTCGTCTTTCTTTCAGCTCCCAATGCTCTTTCTGGGCATCCAGCGAATTCACAGACTCAAGCTTTCTAGGATAGCGTGTAACTGTTGTCGAATGTTTGCCATGGAATGTGTCTTGTTGATCAGGAGCGCGTCGGTTTGGCTTCTTGTTACTCTTCTGGGCCCCGAGACAAGTTGCGAGTCTTTTGCTTATCTTGCTTGAAATCAAGAAATTACACTTTAGAACCCAGAAACAAAAGATTGAAAACTCTTAAGAACAAACCTTAACTCAGTTTGAGTTCTGGACTTAAGGAACTGAACTCGAAAGTAGACTTGAATGGGCTAGACCTAAATCTGATTTAAGGTGCTAGACTCGAGAAAGATTAAAACCTAAGATGGCCTATTTCAGAATTAAGGCACTCTTGACCTACGAGACACTTGAATTTGAATGGGCCCTAGGGTTGAGCTACGAACGAACCTAGTTCAGTTTTAAGGTTCTTAGATTGAAGTTAAAGCGAACCTAATTCAGTTCAAAGGCTCTTGGGTTGAAATGGAATTGAACCTAATTCAGACTTAAGGTTTTTGAATTGGAATTGAATTGAACCTAATTCAGATTTAAGGCCCAAAAGGTCGAATCTAAGTCAGATTAAGACTTTTGGATTGGAATCGAACCTAAGTCAGACTCTAGGTCGAATGGAGTTTAATTGAATTGGATTGGAATGGCCTAATGGATCAACAAAACTTCAGCTTGAACCAAAAACATAGATTAAGGGACTGGGCTTAGTTGGTGGCTAAGAATTTGGACTGAAACAAAGAGTCACAAGTTAACAAGCACATTGATTGAAACACAAACCAATTATTCACTTAAGGTCAGGATCTAAGTGAAACTATAAGTCGCGAATTGGTTAAGTCTGATAGTGTACCAATGCCCTAAAAGTAGAGTTGGGTCCAATTTCACCACCAACAATATTGGTGATGTATGCCGAGATACCCCTATATGCACGCATCTCGTAACACGTGCATACGCGCCATGGGCGGATAGGACTTACTTAGCCATGTGATCAATTAACCACATGCAACCAAGATAAAATCCCCCTTAAGGTGATCTCGAGCATAAGAAACATGCCATATTGAAGACCAAAGGAGCCTAGGACATGACCCTATTCGAAGGGACAAGCAAAATCAATTGATTATGAATATGAAACTACGAGAACTTTTTAAGTCTGTCCACTCACCAAATGGTGATTATCCCCAGTGAAGTCGCCAAAAACTGTAGGGCTTCGCCCCGCCTTAGGCAAGGGGCGTGACCTCAGCTTCAGTGTCATGGAGTTGACCATGGAATCCGCATGTGATGCGTTGGGGTGTGTCGTCGAATTGAGGGGATGCCACCACGCGTGCCTATATAGTTATTCACGGACGCCCGAAACATTGGTGCAAATTAATGGCCCACGTCCAATCAAGTAACCAGTCGTGGTTCGGGGACATGGTACGAATCAGATCTGTAACCCAATTCGCCCGCATGTAGCGGCCTCTACTCGGTCTTTGTGTAGTCCATAATTCATAACATTGAATTCAAAAGAGCCTATTGAATTGACATTGAAAGCACACTAATTACTAGGTGAGTTGCTATTATGTACAAACGAAGACTTCTATAATGGACAAGGCGATCACTTGATTGTTAGCAATGTTAAAAGGCGCTTAGAAAACCGGTGTCATGATTATCTGACTTTAATGTGACAAACGATTAAATTCCGGTCTTGTTTAAACAATATATACAAGTGTGATTGAATATATATATATAAACGAGTCATGAAAACAAAGGTTAGTAAGGCATAAAATATGTATATGTTGTCTCCTCACCTTGTCACTGCAAACAATCAAATTGTTAGAACAAAACTCAAAGGAATCGCCTTTCGATTGAATGCTAATTGAGATAAGCAAACGCGTTAGTATTGACAACAGTAATATGTATAATAATAAATGAAAACAAGAAAACCATGGAAACATGAAAACAATAAGAAAAACCTACATATTTACATGAACGATTTAAAGTAGTTCTACATTGTTTTAATGGAATTAAAACTCATACAATGATTAATCAAATTAAAGAGAGCAAAAAGAATTAAAAAAGAAAGAGTGAAAGAGATGTTTTTGGTGAGTAATCTCAGATTTATACCCTTATTTTGCTTGTTGATTCGAACAGAATCGATGCTTTGAATTGAAATCGAATGTGTTTGAGTGTTTTGAGAGTATATAGATGTGTCTCGTGACTTGTGTCTGTGAAAGTGTGAAGTTGTGAAGCTGTAAATCGTGTACGAAGTGAAGGTTTGAAGTCGTGAATTGTGCGTCTGAAGGTTGTTCCGGACTGAGCAAGGCAAAGAGGTATTTATAGGCACAGGCAAAACGAGGCAGGAAAAACCTGCGTATATACGCTGAAGACGAGCGTATATACGCAGTGAGGAGCGTATATACGCTCGTTCCAGCGTATATACGCTTCTCTTTCCCATGGAAATTTGGCAATTTCGTATAGTAAAGGTTGAGCGTATATACGCTCCTGTTGAGCGTATATACGCTCCTGTTGAGCGTATTACGCTCATCACTTGTATATACGCTCAATGATTTTGTATATTTTTCCAAAAACCTCGATATGTTTTGATTTCCTCCGATTTTATTCGTGATTTCCTTGATTCGACGCACCTAGACACCCTTGCTTCCAAGCAAGGATTTCTAGAATGTTCTAGAAGGTTCCACGTATTTCCGGAGTATTTTTCTAATCATCACGTATTTTCTGCGTATTTGCGTATAAAACATTGCAAAATTCATAGAAAATCAAGAAAAATCAGAAAAATAATTTAAAAATATTGGCGGATTCTGAAAAATGTGACGAACATGATAGAAAACAAAAAGCACGAGAATCGCCATCTTAACTCGTTTGAAAACCTTTGAAAACCTTTGAGTTTATCGAGAAAACCGAAAGAAATATGTTTGCCTGTAAGTGACCTTTGCTCATAATTCCGAGTACGACCTCACGTATTTCCAACTTTCGTGAGTTCAAAGCATCTTTTTGAGTCGAAAACAAACGCGAGACGCGGTATGTTTCATCACGGATTACTCATTTGGGAAGACACATTTTCAGGTGTCTACATTCGTCCTAGCTGAAGGTTGGCCTTTTGAGTGCTTTGAAAAAAGCCAAGCTCTTTATTGCTGACCGAGACAAGAAACGACCAAGGCTTCCATGCAACCTATGAGCCTTTGCACTTCCTTGATCGACCTTGGGGATTCGATGTTAATGATTTCTTGGATTTTATCGGGGTTAGCCTCGATGCCTCTCTCGTCGAACAGGAAACCAAGGCGCTTACCTCCCCAAACCTCGAACACACACTTCTTCGGGTTGATATTCATATTGTACTTCCTGGGGGCTGACAATGCTTCCTTGAGGTCTGAGACATGATCTTCGACCTTTTTTCTCTTTACAATCATGCATGTCATCGACATATATTTCTACGTTTTTGCCAATCTGACCATCAAAGTTTTTGTCGACAAGCATTTGATAGGTAGCCCCTGCATTCTTGAGCCTGAATGGCATAACTTTATAGCAAAACACTCCTTGTTTGGTGATGAAGGCTGTGTGGGGTTAGTCCTCCTCATCCATCAGGATCTGGTGGTACCCGACATTGGCGTCCATGAAACTGAATAGAGCATGCCCGACTATTGAATCGACCAGAGTGTCAATCTTAGGTAATGGATAGTCGTCTTTTGGAGATGCTTTGTTCATATCGGTAAAGTCAATACACATACGCCAAGTGCCATTTGGCTTTCTAACCAATACCACATTAGCTAGCCAGTTCGAGTACTAACACTCCCGAATGAAGCCTGCTTCTAGTAACTTCTTGAATTTTGAGGCGGCAGGCTCATTTCTCTCTTGCCCTTGATGTCTGAGCTATTGCTTCACACTTGTGTAACCCTCCTTGATGCTGAGCTTGTGTACCATGACCAAAGGATCAATGTTCGGCATCTCAGTTGCAACAAATGCGAAGACATCACGAAATTCCCTTTGAGTGGACACTATCCTTTCCCGAGTGTTAGGATGTAAAGACTTCCCGAGCCTGATTGTGTGCTCGAATGTGTCGTCTATCTGAACTTCTTCATTGGCTTTTGTAGGCTGAGGCTTGTTATAGCTTTTCGRATTGTCACTAAGGTAGACACCCARCCCGGCTAGGGCTTCGGAAAATGGGGGTCTTTCCTCTTTTGACCGACTGAGGGTTCTATCTTCGTCTCAACCGGTCGTAAACTGTTTACATAGCATTCTCTTGTTGAACGCTGATTCTCGTATAACTTACCAACTGCTCCCGAGTCTGTCTCATAGTGTAACAACAGTTGATAAGTGGAAATTGAGGCTTTAACCTTGTAGAGGATGGGCCTACCGAGGATAATGTTGTAGGGGAGGTCCATATCTACGACTGTAAAGTACACCTGGGCCGATCGGGCTTGGTCCTTCTCCCTAATCCTGATTGGTAGCTTGATGATTCCCTCGAGATATGTCCTCTTTCACCCAAAACCGACCAATTGGTGTTCCGAGGCAATTTAGTCGTCTTTCGAGTACCTAGRCTTTTGCACGCAGTCCCAAGTGATGATGTCTGGGGAATCGCCATTGTCAATGAGGACTCTCTTTACCCGAGCATTGGACACCTTGATGTCGACTACCAGCGAATCATCATGAGGCACAACAATGGGTTTAGCCGAGTGGTCATCAAAGATCATTTTTGGGCATTTGGGAGGCACCTCTCCTCCGACCTTCCATATTTGGTGTGTGAGATCTTCCAAGTGATGCTTTCGGCCTCGATTGCTAGGTCCATCCAAGGCATGACCCCGGAGATGACATTCACCGTGTGTGCGGTTTCATTGTTGATCGAGGGTCTGTCTCTTATTTTGCCGAGTATTGTTTTTGTCATTGTTGTCGTTCTTCTTGAGATACCTGTTCAGTTTGCCATCATTGGCCAGTTTATCTTGAGCCTTCTTGAGCTCCCTGCAATCTCGAGGTGTGTGCCCATACTCCCGATGGTATTTGTTGGAATTATGAGTGAATGCAAAGGGTTAAAAGGTTTACTTGGATTTTGTTCATTGTCCCACATGGATAAAATACCAAGACTTCCCTTTCTTTATTAAGGAGTTAGTGCATTGTATTGTTTGAGGCTTAGTGAGTAGGGTGGTATTGGGTATCCCCACGCGCGTGCACCACCGCCGTCCGGCCCGGCTCGAGCTCGTTTTCATGACACGTGCGCGGTGTGGTGTGGCTTTATTTTTACGTCTAGTTCCTTTTTTTATTTTTGGGCAGTTACAAAATTGAATTCTTGTACTCGTTGTTGATTAATTTCATCCTTGATTCTCGCCCAAGAATAATTCGCAGCCATTACACTTTCCTTTAGTTTTCTTCTACCCGTTGGCTTTCCACCCTCACTATATAATGCCTTCTTTCGTTCAGTTTGAGACATACACAAATCAGTTCTCTCTCAAACACTTCTATTCTCCTTCTCTGATCTGAGCACAACCATTGCAGTTCCAACTCCCTTTCTCGAGTGCACGAATTAGGGAGTGTCGTGTTAATCTTAGGGGGAAAACGTCGTGTAGCCGATTGCACATAATCGAGGCGAATTTTGTTTCTAAGACAATGGTTAATACCACGGCGCGACAATTTCCTCAACCTCTAAAATTTGCCTTTCTAATCTGAATTTACAGTATCTTTTCCTACAGTATTCACACCAGAGATTTTTATTTCTCTTGTTCATAGTGGTCTTGAMAGGCTCTGGTTTTGGTAGGAGATCAAGAGGTTTGATGTCGGGGACGATGTCCCTTCGGTTAGTGTTGTACTGAGTGTCATCACCCCCATCCCTCAGTCGAGGGTTTTTGCTCCGGTCCTTATCATTGCCATTACCATGGCCATTCTTGTTTTCATCAAACTTTCTCTTGTCCTCAGYCGAGGGCTGGTCATCATGCATGTTATTGATTTCTAAGGCCTGAATATACTTTTGAGCAAACTCCAAAACAACGGAGTACTTAGTGATGCCCTCGATAACAAGGTCCTGCTTAAATCGGCTAGGTCTTAAGCCTTACATGAGGACAGTAAAAGCTACATTGTCCTCTAGGTTTGAAATGCCAAGGGATTTGACATTAAATCGCTGATGTAAATGGAAAGTCCTTCAGTTTTTCCTTGTTTTAAACTCATCAAATGTAGATTAGTTTTATTGTGACATTTTCTATCAATAAATTGTTGTTTAAATAAAGCTTCTAACATAGTTAAATTGGTAATATAACCAGATGGTAATTCACTAAACCAWTTTAGAGAAATACCTTTGAGTGTGGTTAGAAAAAACCTACACCAAGATGCCTCACATCCAGTCTGCACAGCCATTTGAGTCTTGTAGGCAGCCATGTGATCATCGAGGTCAGTGGTCACGTCTAAAGTCTCTATTGTGGGAACCTTCACTTTCTTTGGATCTTCAGTATCCATAATTTCTCTACTGAAAGGAGTCCTGTGAAAGAGTGTTTGTACTAGTTGATTGACCCGGGCGCCTTCCCTAGCTGATTGCTTGACTAACATAAAACGGGTACTGCTTGCATGGCCTCGTGATCTAGACCGAGGTGGTGATCGCGGAGCCTACCTCTGTGATCGAGTGAGCACTTCCTAATGAGACCRRTTAGGACTGGTAGGGAGTCGGTCAGAGTCTCCTCGGTGAGGGGAGACTCGAGGTGTAGTTGTTGCGGCTTTGCCTTGACTGCGACGACTGTTGATGATCATTTTAGCATCCATGCTTCCCCTCGCCTTCTTTTCTCCTCGATAATGAGCCCAGCATCCGTGATTGGAGGCCTGAGGGATATCCTCCGCCTTTGGGAAGGGAGAGGCTGGACCTCACTGGGGATACTCCGACAGGAGTTCTCCTTGTTAGGAGAATGAAAACGGAAGCAAGGGCCCAAGAGGATACCTTCTCGGGGAGGCTAGCTGGCTCCGGGCTGGATGCCCCCTTCCTTGGCTRCGGTTGGCTAGCTGCTCATGGGCTGGGGTGCTGCCCCAACATTAGGCTGCTCCAGTCGTTGAGTGAGGAGGCTCACCTTCTCCAAGCAAGAGAGCATTGAGCTTCTGTCGAGTGACCGATCACTAGGCTGAGGGTGCCGGATGGGCGAGGGCCGGTTACTATAGCGCGTGCTGACCATGACTTGCTGTCGTTCCCCACAGACGACGCCAATCTATTCCTGCTCCCGGAACTACAAAGAAGTAACAACGAAAATAAACGGAAAACTTGTGACTGGGAATGACAGTTGGCACGTGACGTGGCCGCGTCTAAACCCTTGAAATGGGCACTTGTCTCTGTCCTGCKGACCTGCAAAACAATAAGAGTAACTGACTCGGGGGGTTGATCTGGGCAAACACCTCTGATGCTTAAGTTAGCAAGGAGACTCTCCAAAACTCAAGGTTAAGTAAAAGCTAGAYAGTACTTGGTGGGTTGAGAATTAGATACCTAGATTAGGTTTACTAACTCCCCTTTTATAGGGTCTTGTGTGTGGCTGTACTTTGCTTATTTCCCCATTGTGGGACTATTGAAAGTATCATTTTCCTCAATGTAGGACAAAAGTACATTGATTTCCATGACATTTTCAATTGTWAGAATAATTTTTGTCTAATTGCATTGTACGGATGTACCCTCTTAAGTGTCCATCTTATGTGGACATGTGGGGCCCACACGTGTACTAAGTGGGACCCACTTTGTTCCRCGTATCATCCTATCATAGRGTAGATGTAGGAACAGGAAGGAATGAGAAGAAAGTGGGGAAAGGAAAAGAAATGTTATAAATTTTCGTGTTTGGTTCAAAAATATAAGATCAGAGAGGAAATAAGTGGAAGGAATTGATAGAAAAAAGTTTTCTTATACGTATTTACACTTTCTTTTCCATGGGAGCTGAGAATTTGAAAGAAGAGAACAAATAAACTTTATTTCTTTTTCCATATCCAATCCGAAATTCTGTTTAGGATCAAAATATCCAAAAAAATCGAATAGAATACAAATGATTTCTTGGAATCATCATACAATTTTGCTCTGTCTTATGTGTAGGTAACCAATGAGAATCGGTTTGTCCCCCTTTGTGTGATTTAGGGTTCTTTCCTCTGTAGTGAAATTTCTAACGCAGGAAGGTTGCGTTTGTTGATGGTAATTCGTGCGGTTTTGAATCAGATGTTACATTAAAGCGTACTATTTGTTGAATCAAGTGTTGTTCGATTAAAAAACTATCAAGAATCGCTAGGCCCCCTTGTAGAAGGCTAAAGGAGACAATGTTATAACATAAGAGGATATTCTTCAATGTCCAATTTCACTCGCGATTGTATTTTTATTGATTAGAATTTTTGTTTGGTTCAATGTCAATTGTATTTGACGTTCTTGACTTCTTTTGTTGATGTCGTATAACTTATTATTAATAACATTTTCTTTCTTTAAAAAAAAAACAATGAAAATCGAAGTAATATAAGACACGACCCAAATTTTACTTGTTATGTCACCTTAAAACCTTTCCTATCTTGAACGAAAATATTAACATAATTTATTTTCTAAAACACATGAAAGTGCAAAATTTTTATTTAATTGAAAATTCAACATATATCACCGACGATTCCACTTTAAATATAAATAAAAATACATCATTGGATCTCCCCCATGTTTGCTTAGGAAACAAAATACCATAGTAGTATAATAATCTAACCCATTTGTACTCTACCATTATTCAATTAACTGATCATTCATTGATTTTGGGCAACACACTTGATTTCAAAAATAAAATAACATAAAAATAAATCTCACTCAATAATAATAAATAATAAATGAATAATAAAGTAAAATTGGCAGAAAATCACTTCAAAAACCCAGTTGTAAAGAAAGTCGGTAGTCGACACAAACACACTGCTACTTCCTTTTCAACACAACCCATCACTCATTCATCATCATCATCTTCATATTAATTGCCATCAAATTTCATGTCGCAAATTACAGCTGAAATTATTTCATGAACAAATAAATACCCTTTTCGATTCTTATTTTCAGCTTTTGTGATCTTTTAGCTTCTTTGATAAGGTGATTTTTCTCTCTTTCCTTTTCGATTTAGCTCGTTTTTTTTTTGGATCTTGGTGATTCTTCGTTTTTTATGTTTTCGTTTGTTTTTGATGTATTGGGGTCTTTTTTGTTGTTAGTATTACTATATCATATTGGTTCCATGTTGTAATGTAATAATGTTGTGATTTGCATGTTATTTTAAGTTTGAATTACTGGATCTTTGCTGCATTATTTATGCAATAATGAACTAAGATTTTTGTTGGTGATATTCTTTATTGTAATTAGTTATGATTGGATTGTTTGCATGCTCATCATGGGATTTTAAATTTGTGTAATGATTTCATATTTTGGACCAACTTGCTGCTTTTTGTTGGTTGATACTTATGAGTCTTGATTTGATTTGTCAAGATCTTTAATGGGCACTTATTATATAAATGTATGTATATTTGGTTTAATGGATTTGCTAGATGTTTATTGTGGAAAAGGGGTAGTATTGAATTAATGTTTACAATTGGGTTTTACTAAGTTTGTTAAGTTCTTTGTGATTCGATTTTTCAGTGTCTGATATCTGAAAATTGAAAGGAGGGTTGCGGTTTTGGTGTGGCCATGGCGATGGGGCGGTATACGCGGGTTGATGGGAGGAAGTCGTCGAACTACTGTTCGACAATTGTGATTGTTGTAGTTGTTGCAGCATGCTTAGTAGGGGCTTGGATGACAATGTCATCATCTGTAGATCCTGCTGGAAAGTTTGGGATGTCTGTAGGATTGACTAAGGATAATGTGAATGAAAAAATTACTAGGGAATTTGAGGATAATGCAGGTGATGTGACTGAAGAGGGCCTTAAGGGGAATGTTGAACAGACCGGTGGGACAGAAGAGACTGAAACTAAATCACAGGAGGAGATGGAATCTAAATCACAGGAAGAGACTGAATCAAAATCACAAGAGGAGACTGAGAATTCAGGTGAATCGAGTCAAGAGGAGAAGAAAGAGACTACAAGTTCTGAAGATGATGATTCTAATAAGGAAAAAGAAAACGAATCCGGAAAGGATGAAGATTCGAAACATGTGGAAGAAGAATCGATGGAGAGCACTGGAGGAGATGGGAAAACGTCAAGAGATAAACAAGAATCTGAGGGAAGTAGTGACGAAAAATCTGGGTCAGAGGAAAATTCTGATGACTCTAAAGAAAAGGTAGAAGAAACGAAGGATGAAGACAATAATCAGAACCAGGAACAAGTTGGTTCTGATGAAAGTAATGATGCAAAGGAGAAAACAACTGAAAGTGGTTTGAAGGAGCAAGCAGAGTTACTTAATGAACCTTCTACTCAGGATGGAGCCTTTTCGACTCAAGCAGCAGAGTCAGAGAAAGAGAAACAGAAAGTTTCTGAGAAGTCAGGTTACAAGTGGAAACTTTGTAATGTCACTGCTGGGCCAGATTATATTCCTTGCCTTGACAACATTCAGGCTATCAATAAGCTTCACAGTAGAAGTCACTATGAACACCGAGAGAGGCACTGCCCTGAYGAATCTCCTACCTGCCTCGTTCCTTTGCCTGAGGGATACAAAACATCAGTGAAGTGGCCTAAAAGCAGGGAGAAGGTAAATATAATGCTTTGATGAAAATATGTAGGCAGACCATGAAATATGAACCATCTCTAATTAATGCTGGATCATAACAATATGCCATTTTGGTTTGTGCAGATATGGTTTGCTAATGTTCCCCATATYAAGCTTGCTGAAGTCAAGGGACATCAGAACTGGGTTYAGGCTTYTGGCGAATACATTACATTTCCTGGTGGTGGGACTCAATTCGTGCATGGTGCTACACGTTACATTGATTTCATCGAAAAGGTTGTTCATTTAGTACCTTTTTTCTTCAAATTTTTAATTTTGAAACCTCGTCTTCCTTCATCTGTGTTTGATGGACTAGCATTATTGCTGATTCTTGATCCTAGTGTTTATTTGCTTGAGATTCTGATTTTGGTGAAGCAGCTGATTAAAATGTGTTTATATCATCGATTATTTTATTTAAAATTATGAATGTACTTATAAAAGAAATGTTCATTTTAGAGCTGGAGGATTTCATTTGAAGCGTCCCATATTGATAATCAACTTTTACTAATGTGATCRCATATAAATCTTTTGCTTGAATTTTTCATTCTTTTAAATCTCTGTATCCTTAATACCCCTTGGAGGTCTAGTTATATTACTTGTTTTTCCTGTTTATGCTTATGTCCTTGATGTCTTGCTAACTCATTTCCTTTCTATCCCCCATCCTTTTTCAAGAAAGTCCTATCCTTTTTTTTTGTTTTCCTGAGTGTTTTTATGCGATGGAAGTAGCTTTTAAATGCAACTGTAAGATTCCTTAGTTGCTTGTACTGAATTGCTAAAAATACTTGACTTTGTTTTCTTCGCCGTATGGCCCATATCTGATAAAGTCTTCAATCGTTTCCCTATTTTTATTCTATATATGCATATTTTTTGGCAAAATAACTGCTGCCTGTTACTTGTATGATCCCTAATCATTTGAAATTTTGAATACATAGATGGTTGAATTCATATCCTGACACAATGCGGCAAAATGGATACCTAGTTACTTAATGCATTAATTTATTATATTTCTATGTCCTTGTCACTATCTAAAAGTGTATGACTTAAAAACATTAAGAAAATTTTGAAGATTGAAGGAAAAATTCGAAGTTCAATRCCACCATCCCTCATTTTTCATGTCAATTTGCSATCTCATTGTAAATATATAGCAATTATTCTTAACGCTGTTATGTAATAACAGTGTCCTCTCTAAAATATATGTTATTGAATTACATGTGCTTGAAACCCAGAACTACTTTTCCTTGGGATTCTATTTATCTACTTTGTTTTTGCTGTCTTCTACAATCTACTTTGTACWGATGATATAATAATTTATACTGTTATTTTTGCGCTTCGTCTTTAARTTCTTTCTRTTACAACACCTCAKTGAGGCTTATTTTTTCTCTCTTTYGTTTTCTGGAATTCAGACTGTTCYTGAAATTGYGTGGGGCAAGCGAAGTCGTGTTGTTTTGGATGTTGGATGTGGWGTTGCCAGCTTTGGAGGGTTTCTTTTTGATAAAGATGTACTAACTATGTCAYTAGMTCCTAAGGATGAGCACGAAGCTCAAGTACAATTTGCTCTGGAAAGAGGAATTCCAGYTATATMTGCTGTCATGGGAACAAAAAGSCTGCCCTTCCCCAGCATGGCCTTTGATATTGTACATTGTGCACGCTGCCGTGTTCCATGGCAYGCTGAAGGTGTTTTTCGCTTATTGAACCACAACTTTTATTAATCTGATTAWGTGCTTATYTAAAGTTAAAATTTATGTTAGGTGGTAAACTGCTTCTGGAGCTCAATCGTGTCTTGCGGCCAGGAAGTTATTTTGTATGGTCTGCCACTCCAGTCTACCGTAAAGATGACGAAAATGTGGAAATCTGGAAAGGTGCATTATCTYATAAAAACTTTACTGATTTTCTCCCTACTAGGAGTCTTTCAGTGATCTTTGTGGACCTAAATACTCTGTATTTTGCATGCAGCTATGTCCAAGCTAACAAAGTCAATGTGTTGGGAGCTTGTGAAAATCGGGAAGGACACTGTGAATGGAGTGTCTGCAGCAGTATATCGAAAACCTATGTCAAATGAATGCTATGAGAGTAGAACCAAAAATGAGCCCCCACTTTGTGAAGAATCTGATAATCCAAATGCTGCTTGGTAATTTCCCTAAATTCTGTAATTATATATTATCAGCTGGATTATAACATGCCTTATGTGTTAGGAGGAAACAACAATATGATAAAGCTTTTAGAGTAGTTTAAATCTTTGGATTAGGTAAAATTCCTATATTATTATCTATGATTTAAGGAAGAGCCTCCTATTTTATGCTTAATGGATATAATACTCATAACATAGGAACGTGTTCTGCTGAGTAACAGGATGGATGTGAAACACAATATGGGTGTATGTATTAGTTATACAGTTGAAACCTCATATAGGTTTGGGTGACTGTAAACAACTGACTGCAATAATATTTCCTTTGTATAATGAATCAGTAAAATTATCCCTTGCCTGCTTTGCAGAACTCTAAAACATTTTGTTCAATCAGCAACACAATTTACAGATTAATTGCCAAATTTAATGTTTTGCAAATTGCAACTAGCCACTTAA
The DNA here is from genome assembly GCA_008642245.1 of Bassia scoparia. NCBI lineage: Eukaryota > Viridiplantae > Streptophyta > Magnoliopsida > Caryophyllales > Amaranthaceae > Bassia > Bassia scoparia. The sequence goes on from SNQN01001838.1 coordinate 54,544, forward strand.
GAGAAGTGCCTGATACACAAGTACAGGATCATCACTCRTTGTAATTCATATCTTGATTTGTTTTCTTGAACCTAGGATTACAGAGTAGCTGTTAGAAGTTGTACATGGTCAGCATTTGATGATTGACATGCTAAAGAAGGATCCAGACTGAATGCAGTCGTCTACATTCTGTAGTCAATTAAAAAAAAGTAGTGAGGAATTCTGGGGAAATTGGTGTAGACATTGAAAAAATATAAAATTTCAATTCCATTGAGAAAACAGTTGGATGACAAACCCATGGAGGAGAGGAGATAGGGAATTAGAAAAGGTACCTTTTGGGCCTTTTCTTCTTCTTCCTTTTTTTTTCAATTTTAAAAACAGCCGACATGATATAAAACACAGTAATGCAGAAATTATATCATCTTGAAACCACCATCAACCTATTGCTGAGACACCAAACACTCTTCTCGCCGATAATTGCTTGACAACTGGAGTAAATTATAAATCATGTTTTTGTATTGTCATTTCATGTTTTAAGATGACTGCAAGCAATTGCGATTTCTTTCACTGCAAAGACATTGGTTATTTACCTTCGTTTATTATTTTACTCACACTTTTCATAAAGAGAACTATTTRTAGAATGAACATAAGACCTGGTACAATTCCTCTATGCTTACTTCCCTATTACTAGGGCATCACCTTTCTGCTAATTCATGCTACTGGAAGATGGAAGGTGTAGAATTTGCTTAAAAGGAACATGTTTTGCTCCCATGTCTTCGTTTCTACTGGAAGATGCATTGTTTCCCCTTTTTTTGGCTCCACGAAGTTGACATCTAATGATTTCTTCATTGAACATCTTTTCAGGGAAATACCAATGCAGTCTTGCATGCACAGAGTGCCAACAGATTCATCAGAACGTGGGTCTCAATTGCCAGCTATGTGGCCGTCAAGGTTGGAGAAACCTCCTTACTGGTTAAAGGATGACGATGCTGGGGTTTATGGCAAAGCAGCTCCTAAAGATTTCAATTCTGACTATAAGCACTGGAAACGTGTTGTTACGGAGTCGTATCTGGATGGTATTGGCATTGACTGGTCTAATGTGAGAAATGTGATGGACATGAGAGCTATATACGGAGGGTAAGCTCTTTACATGTCTTAAAAAAACATTAAATCATGTGAAACTAGAGTTGGTAGGTTTAATTAGCTTGAATTTTAGTAACCTGAATGAAGAATGCAATTTCCTGCCACAAAGTATTTGTTTATATTAGCCCTAAACATGGATTAAATAGATATATTGGAGGAGAGACCAGAAGTCTATGAGTATGACTTATAACTTCTAAGTAATAAACAAAGGAAGTTACTGTAATTATTACAGAATCACTTATCACTCATTGACACATGGACAAACAAACCTTCTAAACTCACATTCTGTCTCAGAGTACATTAGTATTGATTTGTGGCAGGATCATTCTCTATCATTTTGTTTTCTCCTCAAGTTATTGTGTCTAATAGCATCATCATGATGATATTCAGTTTTTTGTTTTTTTGATTTGAAATCTTTGTATCCCAGATTTGCTGCTGCCTTGAAGGACCTTAAAGTGTGGGTCATGAATGTAGTTCCTGTCACTTCATCGGATACCCTGCCGATTATATATGAACGAGGTTTATTTGGAATTTATCATGATTGGTGCGAATCATTCAGTACTTACCCAAGAACCTATGATCTTGTTCATGCCGATCATCTTTTTTCTAAACTCAACAAAAGGTTTGGAAACTCTTCTTTCTTACAATGCTTGCAGCTTAATACAATTGGTGCTTTATCTGCTTTAGTTTGTAACTGTAAACTTTCATGCTCAGATGTAAGTTGGTAGCAGTAGTGGCTGAAGTTGACAGAATTCTAAGGCCAGGAGGAAGTCTGATAGTGAGAGATAATGCCGACACCATATCTGAGATTGAGAGCATGGCGAAATCATTACAGTGGAAGATTAAATTCACGTTTTCAAAGGATAACGAAGGATTGCTATGCGTTCAGAAGACAAGATGGCGTCCTTCTGAAGTAGAAACGATTACATCAGCCATAGCTTAAGTAGGCGAAATGGTTAGGTGGTTATCACGGCTTGGGAACATACGCTGTGCCAGAATAGGGTATTCTATATTCTTTTTTATTGATTTAGGAGCACTGGCTCTCATAAGTGCAGGGGCTATGTGTGTAGCAATGTAGAGCTGGCCAGAGATAACACAAATTTTCTATCTAGTTAAATGCTGTTGAAATGTTCAATTCCTTTAAAAATGAGGGAAATGAGCTTAGAAGTTATTATGTTTATAACCAGACAATATAAGCCTTATAGTTCCTTTTACCTTGCGAATTGCGATGCAATAATTTTTCCAATTTATGTGATTGTTTTTTGGTGTATACGTGGGATTAATTGTATTCATCTAAAGTTGGCACTTTGGTTGGCGAGGCAATGTACACACAATAGGTCTATTATGGTCTCGGGATCATAATTCTCATAATGGTCCCGGGCAAATGTTCATGTCAAAAAATAGAAATGTTCATTTTCAAACATGAACATTTGTATTTGAAAATGAATATTTGTGTTTTTGAAGATGAACATTTGCCTATGACCATAATGAGAAATATGATCCTGAGATCACTTAAGAATTTGCGATGTACACAGGAGCCTGTGTTGGGCTCTGTGTCGTCTGTTGTGTCTGGCTATTTGGGCTGTGTTTTATGAACACATGCATTATATAGCATGGTGCACGGAGGTTGGACTGGAGCTTTTGTCATTCCATTTTATTGCTATAACCCCTCATTTCTTTTTTATTTCAACTTATTTTAAGTTCAGTTCAATTCTTAATCTAATATCCCTCTTTCATAAAATATTTAATTCAATTGATTTCAATTAATGTAAACGACTAAATGGACTCTTTAGTGTGGCYCCAAATGTTTGATTGAACTTCCGTATCACCCCTCTTGCCTTAAACTTTTTCTYTYYAATTCTCCTCCAATCTCTCGCTAGATTTGGAACTGTCGTCATCTCCTCAACTAATTTTCACTCATATTTTTTTAAAAACCATGTACCTTCTATATTGTACTTGCGCCATGATACTTGTGTGAGAATTAGAAGATAATATCATGGTACAATGTCTCATTTAGGAGCTAGATTAGATTAGAAGACAATATCGCACTAGTGGTACATTGTAATGGCTAAATTTTATTAAGGGTTGGTTTTTTGATATGTAGTTTATGTTTTTGAGTAATTATTAGGAAAATTTGCCCACAACTCCCACTAAAAAGGCAAAATTTGCGAATAACTGCCATCATTATAAAAATTTGTCCACAACAGCCACGAAATCCCCTTTTCTTTGTTGAACACTGCCAAATGGTGTTTGACCATCACCAAAGGTGTTTCCGGCRTTGACCGGCCACCAGAGCTCAACCACACCCTATTTTCACCCTTCTTCCTCAACCACACCTTCATCCCCACTACCACCCTCCATCACACTCCATTTCCACTGTCAACAAAGAGAAACCCTAGATTTCGATGGTTAGGCTTTGTTTCATGTGGTGGTTAGGGTTTGTTTTCGAGTGGTTGAAGTTTGATTTCAGGTGATGGTAACGGTGGTTAGGGGCTACGTGTGTTGGTCTATGGGTGCGAGGTCGTGGGTGTAGATGGGTAAAGGTGTGGGCTATAGGTGCGGCCTGAGTTTGGTGGTCACTGGGCTAATACGGTGGTGGGGCGTGGGTGACTGCTGGCGATCTGGGTGAAGTTCGAGGTTAGGGTGGGTGTTGGTGTTGGTGGGGGCGTGGGTGGGGGAGGGTATTTGGGTGGTTGTGTGGGTGAGGACGCTTTCAATAACCGGTCAACGCCGGAAACACCCTTTGGCAGTGGTCAAACACTCTTTGGCGGTGGTCAAACACCATTTGACAGTGATCAACAAAAAAAAGGGGATTCGTGGTTGTTGTGGACAAATTTTTTAAGGGAAATTTCCTCAGGTAACCCTGAGGTTTGGCCTAATAGCTCTTATACACCTGAGGTTTCAAGATAGGATCAGGTAACCCTGAGATCAGGATATAATAGCTCACGTGACCCTGCCGTTACTTTTTCCGTTAAAAAAGATTGACGCCATCAGTTTTCCATCAATTTAACATTTACATTARCTAATTAACATATTTAAACCCTAAAACTAACTAATTAAACCCTTAAATAATAAAAATTAATATCTTAATCTTAATTATTAATACATTAACCTTAATAATTACTCCAACAACATCAATTCATCTTCAACCATTATCACTTACATCAATTCACCTTCAACCATTATCACTAACATCAATTCACCTTCAACCATTATCACTAACATCAATTCACCTTCAACCATCTTCAATTCTTCATCACCAAACCCAGCCCCAACATTGATTCATACATCCAGAATCGATTCATACATCGATTTATACCTTGACCCAAATTCTTCAACCATCTTCAATTCTTCATCAACACCACCGCTACAGCCACGCTCAACCACCACCGCTACAACCACGCTCAACCACCACCGTCTATTACTATTGCTGCGCAGACACCCTCGAACCACCACCATCAATCCACCACCCTCGAACCAACCAGATCGAAGCCCCGTCAAAACGAACCACTACCCTCGAAGCCCCATCCTTCCGGATCGAAGCCTTGCCCTCGAAGCCCTATCAAATTCGACCCAAATGAACCACCTATTCAACGTCTCAAAAAGCCCCCACCCACCCAGATCGTAGCAACAAATTGAAGTCGAAGTAAGGGATGATGGTATGGGTTATGATTTGATGATGGTCTGGGTTTGTTCCTTCAACCTGCTTCATTTTTTGTTCCTTTGGGTTCTGATTTGATGAAGGTCTGGGTTTGAAGGAAGGGACGAAGGAGGAAGGAACGAAGGAGGTCATGGTCATGGTGGTCTGGTTTGAAGGAAGAAGGGAGATCGAAGGAGGGAGGAAGCTCATGTTTTATTTTATTTTATTTTAAGTTAATTTTTTATAGTTAGATTTAGGTGTTAAATGAGTTATAAATTAGTTAGTTTTAATGTTAGTTGGATGGAAAACAGACGACGTCAGTCTTTTYTAACGGAAAAAGTAACGGCAGGGTCACGTGAGCTATTATACCCTGACCTCAGGGTTACCTGATCCTATCCTGAAATCTCAGGTGTATAAGAGCTATTAGGCCAAACCTCAGGGTTACCTGAGGAAATTTYCCTATATGATGGCAGTTATTCGCAAAGGTCGTCTTTTCAATGGGAGTTGTGGGCAAATTTTCCTAATTATTATTAAGTTAATAAGCATGTAATTGTGTAATTAAAATAAATAGTAAGAAAATCATTTGAGTGTTAGTGTAGTGGTGATTGAGATTGCACTTGATAGAAAGAATGTATGTTCGATCCCTGCAATAATAGTTAGAAGGGTCTGGAACCTAATTGTCTAGAATTATGCCCGAATCTAATTTAATTCAAAGGATGAACTAGATGGATACAAAAAAAAAAAAATAGTAATGACATAATTTTTTTGAACAATATTAAATCACATAATTACTTATGTATTAATTAGAATAATTTTTTGGTAAAAAATAAATTAAAAAAATGAACTCCTCCTAGAATTGAGAGAGCACCATAATATGAGTAAATATCAATGCTGTCTTTACCAATTTCCAACGGTAGGCTGCAATAATTTGTATCTTACCATACTAAGCTAGTTAAATATTTGAGCTACAATATCCTCCAATGATTAGCTACATTTATTGTAGCTTAAATATAACGACATCAATAACTTTATAGCAAAACAAAAATTAGAATTGTCACTTGGTACGTTATCTCTATTATATAAGGGAATGAAGGGGGGAGGTTGTCACGCCCCGACTATTAACCGTTTAATTAAGTTGATTTAGCCTTAATCTAGCAGCGGAAATTCTAGATTAGTCGGAGCGGGACATGCCGCGTTTCTCCATTAAGAAACACAAGGCGCATAAATAACTTAAAACTATTGAGATTAAAAAAACATTAGTGTTGTGATAAATAGAAAAATAGTCGTGATACAAGCCGTAATAACTCTAAAAGCTTAAAACTAAGTTTAATACAACCGTTAGCTAAGTAGAGTTTACTTTATTGAATTGAAAAGCGCGATTTAACTTGTTCGTCCTCACCACTACTCCATCCCGTTGCCCTCTTCGGTACCTAAAATCAAAAGCAACATCGTGAGCCGAGGCTCAGTAACATACTACCCTAAAAACGTAAATTCGTTTCAATTCGTTTTGTTTGAAAACAGGGAGAGAGCTTTAGCATTGAGTAAAACCGTTTTGAAATCATTTCATAAAATATAATCAAGAACAAYTGAGCATAAACATGAATATAAATATAGAGATTTAAAACATTAAAACATTATTATAAACCTTATTATAGCATTTCATTGTATCCTTCCATTTATTCATTTTATTCGAGGTAGCTAACAAGTATAAATAAAGCAGTTGTAGGACGTCTCCTACCAGAATATATCATCATAGTAAAGCAAGGRCATACCTAACAAGGGGCAGCAAATAAAGCAGCATACCCAACGAGGGGTAGCAAATAAAGACATAGCTCTCACAAGGAACAGCTACAAATACAGACATAGCTCTCACAAGGAGTAGCTACAAGCATGACCGTCGTCATAATAAAGCAAGATACTGTCAGAACCTCGTGTTTCACTTTTCTTTAATTTATCATGTTCTTTGTTTCTTTTAATTAATAAGCGTGAACTTGTCATCGTTTAATCATTATAAAACTTGGATCATAAAACTTCATTAAAACAATCGTTCTTTCATAAAAGCACACTTGGAAACAATATTATAGCCATCATTCTTCAAATCAAACATAATTAAATCCACAATCCAATCGAAAATAATAACATTTRAATAAAACATTTCCACATTCATAAATCAATTTCATAACATAATTGCAAAAGGGGATCATGGGTGCTAGCAATAGATGTTACCTCAATCCGACGTTAGCAACTTAGTTCCTTACTTTTGATGAATCGTTCTTCCCGAGCTCCGATGATCGCTTTTTCTTTGATTTTTAAAATATTATAACATTAATAACTTGATTAATAAATAATATAACTCTTAATATTATAACCTGGATTACTCCATTTTATATATACATAACTTTTATTTTATAAAAATCTTTGAAAACACTTTTTAATACTTATTAAGGAGATTATAAGCTTATAAATAATATTAGTGATAGCAATATGTATTATATTTATATTAGTATCATATTAATTTTTATAGTAGCAACATAATAATAATAGAGTAATATATATAATATTAGTAACAAAATAATAATAATAATAATAATAATAATAATAATAATAATAATAATAATAATAAAACAAGTAATAATATATATATATTACTAGTAATATAAGGCAGAATAGAAAAGAAAAAAAGAAGAAGATGTTTGGACTTACGAGAGCAAGAACAGGGGAAAAAAGAGGAGGGGAAAGCAGGGGCAGCAGCACCACCAGCGTGTGGTGACTGGGCTCGGTGCGACAAGAAGGAGAAGGGAAAGGATAGAGGAGGCAGGGGCGGCGGCAGCAAGTGGCGGCAACAAAAGCCAGCAGCAGCTCCGCAACCAGAAGAAGAAGAAGAAGGAGAAGAAGAAGAAGAAGAAGAAGAAGAAGAAGAAGAAGAAGAAGAAGAAGAAGAAGAAGAAGAAGAAGAAGAGAGTGAATTGAAGTGAGAAATCAGAATGAATTGAGTGCTATTTATAGATGAATTAGGGGATTAATTTAATCAAAACTCCATTGATGATTGGTTGAGTTGGGAGGTTAATTGAATGGAGGAGATGGCTTGGTGATGGTGTCTTGGTTGTTGCCTTACAGGTGTGAGGAAGGGGATGATGATGTTGATCATGAATGTTGAGMATGATGAGATGATAAGCATGCTTATTTCKTGAAGACATGAAAACAACTTTTGGAGAAGAAAGCTGTTTCCCTTTTTTATTTTCTTTTTCTCTTTTTCTTTTTAGGAGTAAAATAATTATATTAAGCACAAGATATTTTAGACAACACTTACTACAATTTATAATTAGATAAAAAAAATAATTAGTCAAAGAATATAGAAAATCACATTTGAAAATAATTTGGACTTTAAAAATAATTCTGTAACTCTCGGAAAATATAATTTGAAACGCTAATTAAACTCGATTATTAAATAATTAAATTTGAAAACACGGGGTGTTACAGAGGTGGTGGTGGTGTCCCCTTGAAAATGCCATTCTACCCCTCTTTCCATTGTAAATAACAAGCATGTCATTAATAGAGATAAAGAGTCAAAATATTCCAAAATAAAGTCAGTTAAAAAAAAGGGGCAACAATCAATAAATAAAAACGTTCATCGATTCAATGGTCAAACAAAATCAATTAAAAAGTGCAATTACTTTAATAAACAAATTAGGAAATTATTTACGTTCAAAAAAATTAGTTAGTATACAGTTAGTCACTATGAAAATTTGATGTTACATATTGTAGATACCTACATTTGTTCTTAGCCCAAGACAATCGATTATAAATTAAAACACCCCTTGCAACACACAAGCTGAATTGAGAGAGAGCTAGGACCCTAACAGACCCTAAAAGAGAAAGTTTTCACTACACCGGACACATTTCTGTACACAAAGCTCCCTTAAAAGTAAGTTTTAATTTCAAATGATTTATTTTTAAAATTTTTTCTAGAATTTTACGGAATTTTCCTAAGCATGTTTGGAATTTTCAACAATTTAATTAATTTTGCGATAATTAATTAAATTATGAAATAAATTCCAAAATATACAAAATTTTAACACAATCCTTTATTTTTTACAAGGACTTTTATGAATATTTTTCSATAATTGTTGGAGTTGTGGAAAAATAGTTATGAATTTCCTAAGCAAAAACGCACACTCGAGGAAAACGGCTCATTTCGGGAGTTTTTGGACCGCACCCGAGTGTGGGGCCTACACAAATATCTCCCCAAATCAACCAGTGATTTTGTGTTAAAATATCTCAATAAAATAAAATAAAATAAAATAAAATGATATTTTATTTCGATTTTATATTATGCGCAATCTTAAAAAAAAAGGAAAACGAATCAGCCAAAATCAAGCAAGTACTGGGCGCAATTGCGCCCAGTTTTAGGCTTAATTACGCCTAGTTTTGGGCGTAATTGCACCCACTTCTTGCCTTTTTTGGCTTTGGCCTGTAAATATAGGCCGACCCCCTTCATTTGCAGGATCCACGCCTCATTCACACCTCTCATACACTCTCTCACTCCTCAAATACTCTCTCAAATACCCTCTCTCACACATTTAAATTCACACAAATTATTTTGCATTTCAAATACAATTACAAAGTTCTTTAATGGTTCTTTAAGGGTTCTTTAAGGTCATTAAGGGTTCTTCAAAGATTCTTAAAGGTTTSAAAGGGTTCAAGGCATCGTTCTCGATCGAAAGCACCATGTTGCAAGGTAAGTTTGAGGCCAATGTCTCAATCTCTTAACACCCTTTTGCATGCTTGTTAGAAATTTGACTTTCTATGCAAATTGGCATGTAATATTGATTAACAAACTATTCGAYATGAACTAAAATCAACATTAGGCACAACCTTTAATTCTTGTTGAATGCTTGCATGCTTGCAAATCACACAACTTTTATGTCTTAAACAAGATCAACAAATTGCATGTTCTCACGCCTAATAAGACTTATTCATGGACAAATTGGCTTTTAGGCACCCTTTAATACAGATCTAAACAACACATGTCGCAACAACAAATTAGTCCTATGTGCATCTATTTCTTTTAAGCAACCCACATAGTAATTTGCATGCTTAGGGTTAAAACGGAAATTTGTTTGTTGTTATCTTTTTGACAATGGACTAGCAATGAACGAGCAGAGGCCGCTAGAGGCGCGGGGGGGGGGGGGGGGGAGGGGGGGTGTTGGCAACAACCACCCTTACTATGCTCCCTAATCCAACCTTTGGTGCAGCTACCAGACATGGAGTCCTTCGCCTTGCTTATCGCATATAAGCAAGCTTTAAATGGGTCGCAGCTTCCTAAAAGAATGTGGTGTCGATTCCTCTACTTGTTTCGAGTATGAAACACAAATCCTGGATACCCACTAGCAAAGAAATCAATTCTAAGAACCAAACCGAGGTATCAACTAATTAGTCCGCCGAGCAGAGGACACGACCCAGTCCGGCCCGGTGAGCTCCGACGCGTACACATATATACAATACATATAAACCATTGCAAATAGCATACAATAAAGTAAATAAAAACAATTACGTGCAACAAATACTTCTTATAAAATTACAAATTAAAAAAATCATTTTGGATTGAATTATCTTCCATTGACAAATACAAAAAACTTTGAATAAAAGGGAAATGCAGTTAAATAATCATTCTAATACATTGTGGTATGGATTATATTTGATTTGAAGTCATGTTCAATAAATAAGAATAAAAATAGTTCAATATATGCTAAAAAAATTATTTGATGTTATTGAAATGAAAAGTATGTTACAATTTATAAAACCGTCAAATATATACAATCAATTATCTTTAGTACCTATTAAACGTATTTAATATTTGAAAATCGTCATTGAAAAGAAGTATAATTTCATTCAAATTTAAATAATCGAGATACTATTTCACAAAAAAGAACATATTATTGAAATATTTTTAAATTATTCGAATTAAAGAGATTGAATCTAAAAGTGGAATATTTGGCCTAGATATATATACAAATAAGAAATATATAAGGGAGCATAACAGCGATAAGTTTAAAATCAGAAATGCATGGTGATGTGTGTGTTGTGTGTGTATATATATATATATAATATATAAATATATTATATATATATATAATTTATATATAGGGCGGAATCCAGTGAAAACCATGTTTAAGTGGAAACGTGAAAACTCAAAATAAGTGATACATTTTACAGTTAGGGTCATACAAGCAATAAAGGGGTAAACACAAGACTTCAGTACTATTTGATGAAAGTACAGTGTACCCTTTAAACTCAATGTAGCCAATTGAAATACAAAGTAAAGTCCATAGATTCAAATGGTGACCGTCATATCTCCAAATCTACGGTCAAGGGATTAAAAAGTTTTAGTTTTCACCTAAGGTTTGTGTTTCAACATGATTATTCTAATATATAGATATAGTATATATATATATTATGTATGTATGTAGCTAGACATTAAGCAGTATGTATGTATGTAGTAGGTAGGCTATGTATGTATGGTTACACCCTGTTGTATGATATGTATTTTAGTATTTATGTGATGATGTAGTATGAGTATGGTATGTATGGTAAGGGGGGGGGTGGGTTGTATATGGTATGTATGTATGTAGTATGTATGTTAGCATAGGATGCATGCAGCATGCATGATGTATGTGTATGTATTATGTGATGTATTATGGGTATGTCATGTAGTTATGTATTGGTATTATGATTATGATAGTAATTCTTGTAATTATCTGTATTATGTATGTATGTAGTTCTTCCTTCTCCTCTATAATGTCGGGAGTGTTCATCTTTGCCAATGATATTTACGTAATACCTTACAGGACATTATTAATACACTGTATTAGTTGAGTATATTATTCCTTTATTCTTCCTTTTGCAACTTCTCTTGTCCATTGCATGTCTTCATGCCACTCCGCTGCTCATATCAATCTTCATCTCTTCTTCATCAGCTCATAACTGTTCATTCCTTTTTATATTGGCGTGCGAAGCATGCACGCCCCAACTGACTTGATCATTTTAACGGACTTTAATATTTATGTTTTCAATGTAAGAGACTTTTTTGTATAGATTTAGGGGATTTTTTTAAACAAATTTTGCCTTGTGGAGGATATGTTAGTAGGATTGAGAGCTGTAACTTGCTTTTGGATGAGAAATTCCGATCAACCAAGTTTAATTAAGCAACTTCTAGTTTGATTTTATCAATCTCCATTAAATTTTTTTTCTTTAATTCATTGGATTATATAAAGTGAGTAAGTATTCTTTTATATATGGTTATGTTGAACGTTAATATGTATTATAGTCTATATATTGTTTGTTTTTGCTAGATCGAGTTGACTTTATCATCAATGTTTAATTGGATATAGTATTTATTGAAAGTGACTAAGTTCGTGATGATTGTCAGCTCSTAATCAAATTTAGAACTCTAGACGAAAGTTCGTGATGATTAGACGTCCTATGATTTTTAGGATGTTGCTTTAAATTTTTTTAATAGGCACGACTCCATAAACATAGACTATGATTGCATAATTAATTAGATTATACAGATTGGTTGTAAGAAATCATTGGTACTTATTCATGGAGCATATGTATGTTCTATTGATTTTTTTTATTAATTTGGCATATTATTAATTATTACACATGTTTAGAGTAGGAATGAATAGCACGAATAAACAGTGGGGAGGGAGAAGAAAGGTTGATATTAAAAAAAATGGTAACATTGCGAGATTTCTAAATACTCCGAAGAAGGTAAATAATAAGCTTATACATTCGAAAAGATAATAACTGTGAATATGTTTAATAGTGTCTAATAAAGAAGGGAAAAGGGGGAGGAAACCAACCAAAAAAGGTAAAATAGAAATTAAGTGTAAAAAGAGATGACTTCGAGATTAAGGGGAAAAACACACAAAGGACGGCTGACACGAACATCCAAGTGACAAATGAGAATATCTCGAGTGGAACGAATACTATCTTTATGGAGTCATACATGTTAAATGCTGCAAATTCGAGCACTTTAGATCAATATAGAATACTATTTCAAGTCGGCATAATAAAAGATAGACAAGTCTTCGTTCATTTCTCACAAATTGAATTCACTATAATTGCGCTTGAAATTCGTATAGTAATAAAAATGACTAAATAAAAGATTAATTTCATCATGCACAAATGTTGTTCTTGTTACCATTACTTACATCGCTAGCTATACATTATGACGTTCCAAGCAATATGTTTTAAATATGTCGTCGTTAATTATTATTTATTTCATTTCCAAAACTAATAATCGTCCAACGAAAATATAATAAAGTGGAACGCAATGTACATGTATTCAATTTTCAGAATATAAATCGCAACTAATTTGGTATCCAAATCAATATAATTCAATTTTAAAATAAGATAATTACAAATTAAATACATAAGCTAATGCAATGCTTTTAAAGTATTACAACGTCCTCCACCTTTAAGAAAATAGTTCATATGCCCTTAATGACCCAAAAACCGTTAAAATCTCTAACACCGTTTGTCTATTATCCCTAATATATCTTTCTCCTCCATTAATTACCCATCTTCAACCTCCATTAATCTAACAATCTTTCTTCCTCTTCCATTCCTTCACCTTCCTATTGGGAAATTTCTAAGCTATTCTCTCTCCTCCATTGTTACTCCACATCTCATTTTCACTCAATCACAATTATCCAAATAATAATTCCAATAAATTCCAATAATCATGATATCTAATTCAATCACAATTGAATTTGCTCCAAAGACCGGAAAAACCAAGAAGTCAATTCAAAAGCTCCAAACATCATCGAAATTTTTCATAAACCACAAGAATTTGGAACTCTAACCAATTTTCATCCCAAAAATCAGACTTTAGAACAAAAATGTCATATTTTCAGATCAAAATATCATACTTTCAAAGAAGATTATTAGATTCTCGAACACAAAAGTCAAATTTCGAACTAAAATTCCCATTTTCATTCAAAAACCCTGAATTTTGAGCTTGAAACTGCAACTTTCGAGCACGAATTCTTGATTTCGAAACCGATTTGCTAATTTTCTAAACAAAAGCTCCCATTGTTTAACCCAAATGCAGATTTTGGAGTGAGCTTTTTCTGGGTTTTTTTTTTAAAAAAATTGAGTGAGGATGAGAGGGAGTGGTGGGGGACGAAAATGGAGAAGCAGGGCTGCGAGGAGGGTGGTGGTGGTGCGAGAAGCAGGGGTCGTGGGTCAGGGGTGGGGGTCGCAGGTCAATGGTAGCGGGTCGCAGGTTGCAGGTGTGTGTTGGTTCATGGGTTGAAGATAGAGGTTCTGAATTAAAGATGGAGGTTTGAATTGAATATGGAGGTTGAATTGAAGATGGGGGTCGCAAGTTGTTGTGATTGTGAATTGAAGATGGAGGTTAAAGATGAGTGATGTTGAAGATGTGAGGTGATTAATGGATGAGGGAGATATATTAGGGATTAAATAATGTGTTTAGAGTGTTTTAATTAAGGGGTAGATTAAAGGTTAATTATACAAAAACTAACGGTGTCAAGTTTTCCATCCATAATAAGGGCATTTGAGCTATTTTGTCTAACTTCGGGGGTACCTGAGGCGTTTCTTAAAACTCATAAGTATGATATCACATATAATATATATTTGACAAGCTAACACCTTTGATATATGATCTTTAATAATGCCAATACTCAATATATTTTTGCATGTAAAATTGACTTTATTGTAATATTAAATAATAGATAAAATTTCACATAATCTACACTAATTAGATAAGTTAGACTCGTAAAATAATTACGCAATAGTTTACTAATTTACTTTCACTTATGGCTAGAATATGTGAGAAATATTGTCATATCGAATCATAAATTTTTACATAAAATAATATCATATCATGGAGATTCTTCTGACACGCTATATAGGTCGTGCAATAAGAGTGTGACAATTCAATTGATTAGAGATATTTAAAAAATTAATTCTTTTSTTTACACATTATATAATAGAATAAAAATTATAAAAATCTGGTATATCTTAATTTATATTTAATTGTATCACGTACGCAAGGTTGACCACATTCGTTAATTGTTTCTAATGGAGAAGAAGAAATCAATCCAATTATTTATAATCGGACTATTATAAATTATAATTGAGTTACAACAGTTATATATATGAATTATCCAAAAAAAGTATATCCAAAAAATTTAAACAATAAATGATGACTAAATATAAAAAAGAATGAAATCAATTAATAACTTCACTAAATATAAAATTGAAAATAAAAGGAATTATCTTATCACTTGTAAAAAAAATATTTATCCGAAAATTAAAAGATAATTAAATTAATAATATAAAACAATAAATAAAAAGAAAATACCACAAATTAATAACATCTAGATCTAAAACAAAATATAAAATATATCATATCCAAAAACCTTTTAAAAAATTAAATACTAAATATAAAATAAAAATTAAAAGTCCAATAACAATTTATAAATTCTAATGTAAACCATAAAAGATTTATTTATCCTAAACCTAAAATAGAAATAGATAAAGCAGTAATAAAATTTAAATAAAAAAAGATAAAGTCTAGAAATATGATAAAAGGTTATTCTTCCTTAAAAAGTGTTAGTTAAAAAAAACTAAAAAACTAGTATTCATTAAACAAAAAAAAAGTAGGAACTTACTTAAACACAAAAAATAATAAAAATAAAAAATTGACTATTTATATATTATATAATATATATAACATATTATAGTATAATTATAATATATATATATATATAGTGATATAACTTATATAAATAATATATTTATATAATAATATATTAAGGATAAGGATCATGTGAAACAATGATTTGTGAAAAACTAAAACTTAAATCTCACCATCATTTTAGAATCAAATACATCGATAGTGAACTAATTTCTATAACCATACACGTTCAGCACACGTTAGATGCAGCGTCAACGCAAGACCCGAGCCGTGTCAAGCCCTCGCACGTAGCATGCCTACGTCAGCGCCACGTCACGTAGGTTGGATGTGGAATGCGAGATCATGCCACATCACCGACATACGTTAGTTTGTGCGTGGCAGCTGACGTCATATCAGTCAGCGCTCCGTCAATGCCTGACGTGGCGGGCGAGTAACATGCGACGTAAATGGGTGACTGCGCTGACGTGAGATGATATTGTAGCCATGCATTAGTGAGGTAGCGAGGGTGCTAGATGTCAGAAATGCCAGTCACACTTGACTGACGTGAATGCTGAAAGCACAGCATGAGTAGGATCTAACGACCCGGTGCGTGGCATCTTATTTGGAAACGCTAAAAATCGTAAGAATTAAATTTCCTAAATTGTATGTACAATGTCTAATCGAGAAATTCGAATCAAAATGTCTAAATGTAAAATTCTAAAATATGCAAATGTCTAAATCGGAAAGTCCTAAATAAAAAATACAATTTATATGTAAATGTCTAATTTTAGTTTTACAAAAGGTAAGGTGTTTATGGATCCAATTCTCTTCGATCTTCTCTGTGTCTCTTCTCGTCTCTTTCTATCGTCTTCCTCTCTCGCTCTCTATCTAATATATATATATATATTATATATATAATTTTATATAATAAATAATATATAATATATTTTAATATATATCTATATTGCTTAATTGAATTGATGAAATTTAATTTGGTAAAATTGTTAATAATTTTTTTGTTAAATTATTTGGTATAAGAGGAACGGAGATGTTCGTAAGGCGCACATTGCTCCGCCTTCATATAATATTTCATATTTTTTACATTAGAAATGAGAAAAATAATACAAAATTATATGTCTAAATTTATAGAATATCGATTGAAATTAAAATTGTTGAGTTGTGTGGGTGGTTGTTGGTTCATGCATGTGTGTGGATGGGTTTTGTGTGCGATGTTGGATGGTGAGATATGGTGGTCATGGTGGCCAGGGGTATGTAGTGGTGCGGTGTTTTGGGTTGGTGGTGGGTGTTAGGGGTAGTGTGGTGAGTTGGGATTGGAAAAAAGGGGAGAGGGTTATGATTTAGGGGTTTTTGTCCATTAATAAAAATGTGGTCGTTTTTGACATTTTTGTGAATGATGTTTAACGATCTTTTTGGTTGGACTTTTATGGTCATAAGCGTAGTCAGCTCTCACTCTATGCCTGACACGTGTTGTTTTGTTGTTCACTGTTTTTTCGTCCATTTTTGCTATTCTATATTTTCGGAATTAAATATATTTTGTACTATAAAATATCTTTAAATTATAAATTTATACTATTTTTTTAGAAATTAAGCTAACTATATTTTCCATAAAATATTTTGAAAATATCCTGACATATCATTTGTATGACCTTACAAAATATTCTAAATATGTTCTGACTCTGCAAATTATAATTATCACTATATAAATTACACTCTATAAAAATTATAGTCATGGTGAGCAATATTCAGACAAAAACACGGTGATCAAATTATACTTGCAATTTAATCGCATGTCAATATATATACTTGCAAATTATATTGCTGACATATTTTGCTCGCCGTGATATTCTATATATCATACTTTTATTCAATGTTATGATAATATACCCAATACTAATGTACAAGCAATTAGGGTAAGATATTCTATGAAACATACACATTATATTTTGATATAACATCAATTACTGATTGCATCTGAAAAGAGATATATTATTAGCCGATTGCGATATTAACTTAAAAACAATATAAACATTCACGATAAAGGTTTATGATATCACATAAAATAATTATTACAACTAAACGCTGCAATTAATTTATGGCCCAATTYGCTATGACTGATGATGTTTCTTCTGTTATTGAGGGCTTGAAAAGAAAATTAAAAATTATAAGAGTTTGGCGAGTCTCTAAATACAACAAATCAAAACAAGACTATAGATCGAYTCCATAGAATTGGTTTTGGTCGATGGAAACATAAAATTAGATATTTACATGACGTTGTAACAATTTAATTAAAAACTAATATAATACCCGTACGATGCACGACTTATAATAAAATTTAATATTAGGTTTTTATTATTACAAAATCAGTTACTCCGTATTATGTATTAGACACTCAAATAAAATTAGGTTTTTTT